>JARQOD010000001.1:987528921-987569609 GCA_033576555.1 Oophaga sylvatica | reverse complement strand
GGTTTTGCCGTTGCTTATCTCGCCAAGGTGGGGCGGAACCAGATACGCGCTCGGGAGCTGACCTGTAAGTCAACCCCCATGCACGTTCATAAGGAGGGAGGTGTAATGAAATATGTATGTGTAGTGAAATATGTATATATGATCAGCAGTGAGTGACATTTGTCTAAAGGTGCTGCCACACTTAGTGATCTCGTTAGCGATCTCAATAACGACGCAAGCTAATGCGATCGTTTTTGTGATCGTTTTAATGTCGCTAGTAGCTGCCACACTTAGTCACACGACGCATAAGCGGTTAGCGATCTCATTAACGACTTTAACGGTCATTGCGATGTAAAAAACAGCGCACATCGCTCACAAAAGGTGCCAGACACAGCGATATAGCGTCACCAGCGGGACGCCAACGATCTAAATACGGTCCAGAACTCTAGTGAACGATCAGCGAGATCACAGCAGGGGCCACGTCGTTGCTACATGCCACACACGTTAGCGTCACGAACGAGATCGCTAAATAGTGACGTATTTTAGCGATCTCGTTAGCGACGCTGTTTAGTGTGGCATACCCTTTAGGCTGCAGCTCTCCACACAGGTCATGACCTCATGTTAGCCTGACTGGCAGTCTCCTAGTCTCCAATCTCTCCAGGGTGCCTTCCTGAGAGCACATAGAATTGGAGCATTTCACACCTTCTGGCTCTTTTGAAGTTAGATGTCAAAGGCTAGATATCTATGAGGAAGTTTACACCAGAGGTTGAGAGAGAAAATAATGTATTCATTTGTAGCATGGCATGGTCCACTCACAGACCAGCAATTAGAATATTATAATGAGAGGCTGGTCTAGAAATTGGATTCCCAAGTCATATCTATAAATTAGACTTCCACACAAAAGAACCGTGTCATATATGAGGGCAGCCAAGCTGATGTGATCATCTCATGTTCCCCACTTCCTCGGGGACAGAGTACCAGAATGCAAAGTTCGATATTTCTGTAAATTTTTCTCCTTGTTATTTTATACTGTTTTGCATATTCTAACGCTCTGTCTGCTACTCCTCATCGCTGGCGATGTATCCCCAAATCCTGGCCCTCCTCAACACATCCCCACACTCATTTCTAACACCCTGCCACGATCTTCCACACGTTTTTGCAACCCTGTCAACCTCATACCTATCCATCCACACACCCCTCCCCCAGTCCCCCTACCCGGAGCACTATGGAACGCACGCTCCGTCTGCAATAAACTGTCATTTATCCACGACCTCTTTATCACCAACAAACTCTCCTTCCTTGCCATCACTGAAACCTGGCTCACTCCCTCTGACACAGCCTCTCCAGCTGCGCTTTCCTATGGCGGATTTCATCTTTCTCACACCCCTCGCCCCAGCAACAAACGTGGTGGAGGAGTTGGCTTACTCCTGTCTGATACCTGCTCCTTTACCCTATTCAAATTCCACCCTCCGCTGCTATTCCCTCGTTCGAAGTGCACTCCGTCCCCATCTATTCCCCCTCCAACTCCAGCTGGCTGTCATCTACCGCCCCCCGGAACTTGCCATCTCCACCTTTCTCGACCACTTCACCACCTGGCTACTCAATTTCCTCTCTGCTGACATCCCCACCATCATCATGGGCGATTTCAACATCCCCATTGACACTTCCACCCCGGCGCCTCTAAACTTCTTTCGCTCACGGCTTCCCTCGGCCTCACTCAATGGTCCTCTGCGGCCACTCACAAAGGCGGTCACACGCTGGACCTTATCTTCACCCGCCTCTGTTCCCTCACCAATCTCACTAACTCCCCACTCCCCCTGTCTGACCACAACCTACTGACGTTCTCTTCCCTCTCCTCTGTTAGTACGCATCCCCCACTCCACAAACTCACCACCCTCGCAGAAATCTCAAACACCTCAATTTACAATCGCTCTCTGAGTACCTCCTCCCTCTTACAGACATAGCCTCACTTAATGACACAGATGCTGCTGCCACATTTTATAACACCACAATAAAAACCACACTTGATTCGGCCGCCCCCCCTCACGCAGAGCAAAACTCGTACAATCAACAGGCAGCCCTGGCTGACCAGCCTCACCAAAGAACTGAGACGGGCTTCCAGGGCTGCCGAGCGGAGATGGAAGAGAACCCATTCTACAGAGCACTTCAACGCATACAAGCAGTCCCTCGCCAGCTTCAAGTCCACGCTCTCTGCCGCAAAACAAACTTACTTCGCATCTCTCATATCCTCCCTGTCTCACAACCCTAAACAGCTCTTCAACACTTTCAATTCTCTACACCGTCCCCCAGCACCTCCTCCCTCTCCTCTCATTTCTGCCGAAGACTTTGCCTCCTTCTTTAAGCAAAAGATTGATACTATCAGAGAAGGCTTTGGCCCGCAGCCCCCAATGCCCCTCTTAGCCACTCAGCCCTGTTCTTCCAAAACCAGCTTCACCACCATGACAGAAGATCAGCTCTCCACTCTCCTGTCAAGATCACACCTCACCACTTGCGCACTTGACCCACTCCCGTCCCACCTCATCCCTAACTTTGCCACAGTATTCTTCCCTACTCTCACACACCTCTTCAACCTTTCACTTACAAATGGTGTCTTTCCTTCATCCTTCAAACATGCTTCAATCACACCCATCCTCAAAAAGCCCTCCCTCGACCCATCCTCTGCGTCTAGCTATCGCCCGATATCTCTTCTCCCCTACGCCTCAAAACTACTGGAACAGCATGTATATCTTGAACTGTCCTCCCACCTTTCCTCCTGTTCCCTCTTTGACCGTTTACAATCCGGCTTTCGACCGCATCACTCAACTGAAACTGCCCTAACTAAAGTCACTAACGACCTGCTAACCGCCAAGAGCAAGCGACACTACTCTGTCCTCCTTCTCCTGGACCTGTCTTCTGCCTTCGACACTGTGGACCATTCCCTCCTGCTACAGATTCTCTCATCTCTTGGCATCACAGACCTGGCCCTATCCTGGATCTCATCATACCTAACAGACCGAACATTTAGTGTCTCCCTCTCACACACCACCTCCTCACCTCGCCCCCTGTCTGTCGGTGTTCCTCAAGGCTCAGTCCTAGGACCCCTACTCTTCTCCATCTACACCTTCGGCCTGGGACAGCTCATAGAATCCCACGGCTTGCAGTATCACCTCTACGCCGATGACACGCAGATCTACCTATCTGGACCTGACCTCACCTCCCTACTGACCAAAATCCCACAGTGTCTGTCTGCTATCTCAGCCTTCTTTTCTGCTCGCTTTCTCAAACTGAACATGGACAAAACAGAATTCATCATCTTTCCCCCACCTCACTCTACCCCTTCACCAGACCTATCCATCAATGTCAATGGCTGCTCGCTTTCCCCAGTCCCACATGCTCGGTGCCTTGGGGTGATCATCGACTCTGCCCTCTCTTTCAAACCACATATCCAAGCCCTCGCCACCTCCTGCCGCCTCAAACTCAAAAATATTTCCCGGATCCGCTCATTCCTCAACCATGAAACCACAAAAACACTAGTGCACGCCCTTATCATCTCCCGCCTCGACTACTGCAACCTCCTACTGTCTGGCCTCCCCTCTAGCACTCTGGCACCACTCCAGTCCATCCTACACTCTGCTGCATGACTAATCCACCTGTCTCCCCGCTATTCCCCAGCCTCCCCCCTATGCCAGGCCCTTCACTGGCTCCCTATTGCCCAGAGGCTCCTGTTCAAAACCTTATCCATGACATACAAAGCCATCCACAACCTTTCTCCTCCATACATCTGTGACATGGTCTCCCGCTACCTACCTACACGCAACCTTCGATCCTCTCAAGATCTCCTTCTCGACTCCCCCCTCATCTCTTCTTCCCACAACCGCATACAAACTTCTCCCGGGCTTCCCCCATACTCTGGAACTCCCTGCCGCAAAACATCAGACTTTCACCAACAACGGAGACCTTCAAGAAAAACCTGAAGACCCACCTGTTCCGACAAGCCTACAACCTGCAATGATCCTCAGTGTACTGAACCATCGTACGACCAGCTCTACCCTTTCCTAGTGTACTCTCACCCATCCCTGCAGTCTGTGAGCCCTCCGGGCAGGGTCCTCTCTCCTTCTGTACTTGTGTGTCCCTTGTCAAGCACATGTTTATTGTACCTGTCTATATTTTCCCCTTTTCATATGTAAAGCGCCATGGAATAAATGGCGCTATATAAATGTATAATAATAATAATAATAATTTGTATTTCCCTTGTTATTTCCATTTTTATATCCTCTTATTGTAAGCACTGTACCTTTATATTAAAGCTTTAAACTTTAATAAGTCTGAACCTTGTTGCTCTAAAGAATCCATAGCCTTAGAGTGTGTGCTTCTGGTAGCAGTAGTAATATAGTACAACATAGTAGCAGTAATATTTCCGGGACTCATCGCCTGTGTGTTCGGTGAGTGGTGGCAGCGTGTATGAGCGGGGTGTGTGGTCTGTGTCGGGGTGTGATTTATGCTACCATTGCAGCATAGGACAGAGGTTGAATGCTGGACTGAGTGAGAGGAGATAGATTAACCCTTGCAGGCGCACCCCCATACCGTGTATGTTGGTCTATACGTGACACCCAACATCCAGTTTTTGAATTATTTTAGTGTTTAAAGAAAAATCAGAAGTTTGCAGAAAGCATTTTTTGGGGTTGTGTCGCCATTTTCATTTTTCAGCTGATGGAGCTGTGGGATGACTTAGTCCTTGAAAGGCGAGACAATGTTTTATTGATACCATTTTGGGATTGATGTGACTTTTTTATTGCTTGTTACAGCTTTTTTTGTGAAATTGCAGAGACCAAAAAAACGTAATATTGGCGTTCTTGAATTTTGTTTTTTGTGATCGGGTTAATTGTTTTTATATTTTGATAGATCGGACTTTTTTGAACACCACGATACCAAATATGTGTTTTTTAATATCTTATTTTCAATAGGGCAAAGGGGAATGATTTGAACTTATGTTTTTTTTTTTATATTTTTTATAACTTTTTTTTTTACTGAGGTTGTTAGCCCCCTTAGGGGACTTGAAGATGCGATCGTCCGATCACTTGCGCTATAGCATCGCTGCATATAGCAAAAATCACAGTCTCCTTTTCAAGCCCGGCCACAGGGAGGATTTCAAGGAGCTCCATGATGACAGGCAAGGGGGTCATAATCAGCTAACCCCCGGCTGTCATGACAATCCATCTGTAAGCAGGTTGCGTGATGCAGTGACAGACAGGAGGCAGAGGAGTCCAAAGCACTACCCGGGTCCCCTGTAACCCGGCAAACATAAACTGGCAGCCCATGGAGTAAACGTCTGTCCCGTACTCGGTCTCTCTTAGGCGGCACGTGCGCTGTACTCATGGAGCGTATGGCCCCTTGCTCTCTAGTAGTCACCGGGTACACTTCAACTCTCCCCTTCAAGTGCCCGCTGGTGGCGACCGCCAACGCAGACAAGGCCGCAATACTGTAAGGGTCCTGGTAGAGCGGTGTGGCAACGTCCATCGGGGGGGCAGCAGCGAACAGTCCTGTTCCCAGCCCTAGCTCTTGAGCTTACGTGCAGCGCTAAGCTGACCAGGGCTTCTGTATCTCTCCCTGTTACTGCGGCAGGCTCCGGCAGCGTCCTGGTATAGGGTTGGCCGTGTTTCGTCTCGACCCAGCTGCACACCCCCGCCCGCACCTTGCCCCTCTCACGGCTGGCGGGAAACTGCCCGACGCTGCACATACTTTCACTTTTAACTGCACCCCCAGCTTCCTTGTCAGAGCACCGGTCCCGTCCCCTATTCCTTCCCCAGGAAACATGAGATGCAGCTAGAATTCCAGACCCAGCTGAATACAGGTACTTGCAGCCTGGTCTTCCTCCTTACACTCCCCCTCTCCTTTAGCTCGCCATTCCACGGGCGAGAACTCTTTATGCTCCTTTATGTTCATCGGAGGTGGGCTGGATGCCCACAGTTTTCGCATCCATGTCTGCCTCTCTTGCACCACAATTCTGCCAAAGGAAATTGTTCTGTGCATACCGCAGGAGCGAAACACCAGCATGGTCATACTGAGTACTTTGAGGCTCCTCTTGAATTTGCTTGTCAGGAGTACTCAGAACTTCAGGTTGAGTAGTAGAGTCAGGTTGGGTCGTAGAGGATGAGAGTACGTCCGGGTTCAATGGAGCAGCTATATCTGGAATTTCAGGCCTATGTACTTCCCTTGGACTGGCGGGCGGTGAACTATCCATTTCAGAGAACAAGGCAAGTGGTTCTTCCTCATCACAATCGGGAACCATGGGAGTGAGTGTTTCAGGGACACTTTTCATTCTCTCCCCTTCTTCGGGATCTCATGACAGGCAGGGACACAAAATACTCTTGTGGACTATTCTGGTAGTTGCCCCTTCTTCCTCTTCGGGTTGAATTTCAAAGACTGGATCATTGGATCCAATACGGCATTTCACCCGATTCGCCTTCACACTCCTGAGTAACGCAGACATCTCACTGTAGGCAGACGACGCTTTCTCCCTCACCTCTCAACATCCGACGCCATGGTTTTGCCTTGCTCTGGTTGAGGCTCCCCTTGCTCACTGTACCATTCCTTCCAGGTGCAGCGTTCTCTCCAGTGACCACGACCTTTGAAGGGGTGCGCGGACCTTCGCTGTCGGCTGTCTCGTGTAGGGCAACTCCTTGACATGTGTCCCACTTCTCCGAAAGTCCAACACTCACTTCTGCGCCTGTCTGCTGGGCGGTTTGGTCTAGATCACCGTCCTCCAGGAGAGGAATACCCACTCTGTAATCGCTCTTCAAAATTCTGGGGCTGCTGCTGGAGTTTCCCTTACGCTCCGTATCTTTCCTCTAGCTTCTCTGATCTTTCTCTGTAAGTTACCCTAGAGGGTATGGTATTGGACTCCAAAGTAGCTGCAAGGGCTTCCTTTAGGCTCCCTATTTCTACCCTCATCTTCCATATTTCCTGCCGTAATTTGCGGAAACACTCCTGCCCCGGACCATCCCTGCCATGGCTGCGGTACCCTGCTCCTGCTCCCTTATGTGCGCTTCTGCCCCAATTTCTGCAAAAGTCATACGCAGCCTAGCACACAGGCGCTCCCGCAGAGCTTGCTTAAATGGCACGTCTCTGAGGCCCGCGTAATGAACTGGTCTTTTAGAATTATGTCAGAGGGTCCTACGCCTACATCATCCCACCTAACAATCGCAGCGTAGATTTCCTGCAGCACGTTCATGTATTGGGTCACAGTCTCCCCCTCCCTTTGAACATGAATAAACAAGCGCATGTGTAACTCCCCAACGTCCGTGGGGTCCCCGTGCATCTCTTCTAGGATTTGTAACACCTTGGTAAGGGTGTTTCGCTCATGCTGGGGTTGTAACATGACGGAGCACCTTGCTTCTCCGTCCAGGTGTAAAGATACGGAAAGCGAGGTTCGTCTGATGCAGTGAAGAGCAGGAGGCAGAGAAGGAGTTAACACGATTTACTTTGAATGGGTTAATTGTGCACAAGAAATACTCCGCGCAGGGAGAAGGAAAACAACAACGTAATGCGCAACAGCAGTATTTACACAAAAATAACAAAAAGGGTGTATGAAAGAGGTAACTTATCGGTTGAAGTTCTTGTAGGGGAGAGGTTGGAACAGCTCCCGCCAACGTCGTAATCAGTGAACAAAGTCTCTGGCTCTGCTGCGCAGGAACGAAATGCACTGTCTCCTGACCGTGCGAAAGTATCCGGGTTTGCTTGACTTGAGTGCGTTGGTGTGTGGGATCAGTCGCTTTTGTTGTTTCCCCTGGAATGTCTCAGTACACGGGGAGCACAGAGGCAGGCCGCGGAGGTGTGCGGATACGGGGAGTACACAGACTGACAGACCGCAGAGGTGTGTGGATATGGGGAGTACACAGGCTGACAGCCCGCGGAGGTATGTGATCCTCCCATGGGTTCATTATGATCGGAGCACGAGGTGTACCGGACAGGTACTGGAACACCCGGGGCAGTGCCGTCTCAGAGGGTGAGTCAGTCCGCAAAGTATTGGCGTATGTGGGGTCAGTAGTCGGAGCAGAACAGAAGAGATAGCAGCTCAGTACAGAAGAGATAGGGACCTAGGATGGAGCAAAATAGGGGCCCAGGATTGAGGAACATGA
Organism: Oophaga sylvatica; assembly: GCA_033576555.1. Classification (NCBI taxonomy): domain Eukaryota; kingdom Metazoa; phylum Chordata; class Amphibia; order Anura; family Dendrobatidae; genus Oophaga; species Oophaga sylvatica. Next base: position 987,561,492 of record JARQOD010000001.1, on the reverse strand, counting down.
GGGCCCAGGATGGAGGAAGAAGCGGACACAGGACTAAGGAATATAGATGCCCAGGATGGGGGAACACAGGGGCCTAGGATGGAGTACATGAGTTCTCTTCTCCATGATGGCTCATTGACTTACACATTTGTCAAAAAAGAGCTATGTGTGCCTTGGTTTTCAAGGTATCGGTGGAGCCAGGGTTAAGTACCCAGGCAGCCAGGTACACCCAATCTTGTATGATGTGTGCCGGACACAATGTAGAAAAAACTCTAAAGATCCAAAAGAAACACACGCCTCGTTCGCTGTAGCCGTTCTGTGTTGCCCCTGAGGGTCCATTCACCACAGAGGTACTGCATCTCAACCAGAGATGTGGTATCCCACCTTTCAGGTAAGATGGAGACACTGAACCTGGCTCTGACAACACTGCATCCATCACACACACTAGTAGCAGTTTCTATCGCATGCCTGCTAGCTAGGAAAGGGTGTCAGATGGTGGGTGGAGCTGGTGGGTTAGAGCAGGAGAATAGAGGGAAGTAAGAGTGAGTCTTCCCATAGGGGAAGAAGAGGAAAGGCGTGCTTAGGCAGCCTTCCCATCGGGGAAGGCGGGAAGAGATAGAAACGTGCAGCAGGCTCCAGGACCTGAGGAGCTGCTGACAGAAAAGACAAAAAGAAGGTTCCCTGTAGGGAAAAGGGATTTCTCAGAGGCACGGCTGAGCAGAAGGCTACCCGTGGGGCTCGTTCCAGGCTGATGGACGTCAGCTGGGAGAATCCAGGTCGCAGAAGGGACTCGGCCCCTAGACTAGTGGAGTGTACAACAGGACTCAGCCAGCAAGCCGACAGCTGCGACAACTTTAGGGGTCACAGCCAACAACCACAAGCATCTTCTTCAGGAAGGCAGCTATATAGAATCAAGAAAACGCTTGGGTCACGTTGTCCGACTGGATTTGCAGCTACCGGACTGGGACACTGTTTGTGTGGTGCTGGGAAGGAAGTAGGAGCAGGAATCAGCACAGTGAGACGGCCAGGGAAGCCATATACTGACAGGGAGCTCTGGACTGGTGTTCCCCATCTACCTGGGAGTTGGCTGGATTCTTTACCTGGAGGACGTGGCACTAAGCGGGCACCTGTACTGCAGACAGAACTGTGAGTAAAGCCTTTGAAACTGCATCTGAATGTGTCTCCTCAAATTCTTCCTGCGGCACCTACTTCACACTGCTACATCTACCAGTACCACTACCCTCTCCCACATCTCTCTGCCCTGGGACAACAAGCTCTGCCTGTAACATAGTTATTAAGGTTGAAGGAAGAATTTAAGTCCACTAGTTCAACCCATATCCTATCCTAACCTGCCCTAACATGTTGATCCAGAGGAAGGCACAAAAAAACCCCAAGTGGCAAACAGTAAGCTTCACATTGGGGAAAAAAATTCCTTCCCGACTTCCCGACTTCACATACGGCAATCAGACTAGCTCCCTGGATCAACGCAATATTGAGGTAACTTGTGAATATAGCCTGTAATATTATACTTTTCAAGAAAGGCATCCAGTCCCTTCTTAAATTTTAGTAAGGAATCACTCATTACAACATTACACGGCAGAGAGCTCCATAGTCTCACTGCTCTTACAGTAAAGAATCTGCGTCTGTGATTATGGCTAAACCTTCTTTCCTCCAGACGTAGAGGATGCCCCCTTGTCCCCGTCACAGGTCTAAGAGTAAAAAGATCATTAGAAAGGTCTTTGTACTGTCCCCTCATATATTTATACATTGTAATAAGATCACCCCTAAGCCTTCGTTTTTCCAAACTAAATAACCCCAAGTGTAATAACCTGTCTTGGTATTGCAGACCCCCCAGTTCTCTAATAACCTTGGTCGCTCTTCTCTGTACCCGCTCCAGTTCAGCTATGTCTTCCTTATACACCGGAGACCAGAACTGCACACAGTATTCTAAGTGTGGTCGCACCAGTGACTTGTATAGAGGTAAAATTATGTTCTCCTCATGAGCATCTATGCCTCTTTTAATGCATCCCATTATTTTATTTGCCTTTACAGCAGCTGCCTGACATTGGCCACTAAATTTGAGTTTGTCGTCCACCCATACACCCAGGTCTTTTTCAGTAACAGTTTTGCCCAGTGTTTTACAATTAAGCACATAATTATACATCTTGTTTGTTCTACCCAAGTGCATGACCTTACATTTATCCCCATTAAAGCTCATTTGCCATTTATCAGCCCAAGCTTCTAGTTTACATAAATCCTCCTGTAATATAAAATTGTCCTCCTCTGTATTTATTACCCTGCAGAGTTTAGTGTCATCTGCAAATATTGAAATACTACTCTGTATGCCCCCTACAAGGTCATTAATAAATATGTTAAAGAGAAGCGGCCCCAATGCTGACCCCTGTGGTACCCCACTGCTAACCGTGAGCCAGTCCGAGTGTGCTCCATTAATAACCACCCTTTGTTTTCTATCCATGAGCCAGTTCTTAACCCACTTACACATATTTTCCCCTATCCCCATTGTTCTCATTTTATGTATCAACCTTTTGTGTGGCACTGTATCAAAAGCTTTTGAGAAGTCCATGAACACCACGTCCACTGCATTCCCTTGGTCCAGTTCGGAACTTACCCCTTCATAAAAGCTTATCAGATTAGTCTGACAAGAACGGTCCCTCGTAAACCCATGCTGATACTGTGTCAATATTATTATTATTTATTATTATACATTTATATAGCGCCATTTATTCCATGGCGCTTTACATATGAAAAGGGAAAAATATAGACAGGTACAATAAACATGTGCTAGACAAGGGACACACAAGTACAGAAGGAGAGAGGACCCTGCCCGCGAGGGCTCACAGTCTACAGGGATGCGTGAGGATACACTAGGAGAGGGTAGAGCTGGTCGTGCGATGGTTCAGTAGACTGAGGATCATTGTAGGCTGTAGGCTTGTCGGAACAGGTGGGTCTTCAGGTTTTTCTTGAAGGTCTCCGATTGTTGGTGAAAGTCTGATGTTTTGCGGCAGGGAGTTCCAGAGTATGGGGAAGCCCGGGAGAAGTCTTGTATGCGGTTGTGGGAAGAAGAGATGAGGGGGGAGTAGAGAAGGAGATCTTGAGAGGATCGAAGGTTGCGTGTAGGTAGATAGCGGGAGACCATGTCACAGATGTATGGAGGAGAGAGGTTGTGGATGGCTTTGTATGTCATGGTTAGGGTTTTGAACTGGAGCCTCTGGGCAATAGGAAGCCAGTGAAGGGCCTGGCATGGGGGGGGGGCTGGGGAATAACGGGGAGACAGGTGGATTAGTCGTGCAGCAGAGTGTAGGATGGACTGGAGTGGTGCCAGAGTGCTAGAGGGGAGGCCAGACAGTAGGAGGTTGCAGTAGTCGAGGCGGGAGATGATAAGGGCGTGCACTAGTGTTTTTGTGGTTTCATGGTTGAGGAATGAGCGGATCCGGGAAATATTTTTGATTTTGAGGCGGCAGGAGGTGGCGAGGGCTTGGATGTGTGGTTTGAAAGAGAGGACAGAGTCGATCACCCCAAGGCACCGAGCATGCGGGACTGGGGAAAGTGAGCAGCCATTGACATTGATGAATAGGTCTGGTGGAGGGGTAGAATGAGGTGGGGGAAAGATTATGAATTCTGTTTTGTCCATGTTCAGTTTGAGAAAGCGAGCAGAAAAGAAGGCTGAGATAGCAGACAAACACTGTGGGATTTTGGTCAGTAGGGAGGTGAGGTCATGTCCAGATAGGTAGATCTGCGTGTCATCGGCGTAGAGGTGATACTGCAAGCCGTGGGATTCTATGAGCTGTCCCAGGCTGAAGGTGTAGATGGAGAAGAGTAGGGGTCCTAGGACTGAGCCTTGAGGAACACCGACAGACAGGGGGCGAGGTGAGGAGGTGGTGTGGGAGAGGGAGACGCTAAATGTTCGGTCTGTTAGATATGATGAGATCCAGGACAGGGCCAAGTCTGTGATGCCAAGAGATGAAAGAATCTGTAGCAGGAGGGAATGGTCCACAGTGTCGAAGGCAGAAGACAGGTCCAGGAGAAGGAGGACAGAGTAGTGTCGCTTGCTCTTGGCGGTTAGCAGGTCGTTAGTGACTTTAGTTAGGGCAGTTTCAGTTGAATGATGCGGTCGGAAGCCTGATTGTAACCGGTCAAAGAGGGAACAGGAGGAGAGGTGGGAGGACAGTTCAAGATATACATGCTGTTCCAGTAGTTTTGAGGCGTAGGGGAGAAGAGATATCGGGCGATAGTTAGACACAGAGGATGGGTCGAGGGAGGGCTTTTTGAGGATGGGTGTGATTGAAGCATGTTTGAAGGATGAAGGAAAGACACCATTTGTAAGTGAAAGGTTGAAGAGGTGTGTGAGAGTAGGGAAGAAGACTGTGGCAAAGTTAGGGATGAGGTGGGACGGGAGTGGGTCAAGTGGTGATGTGTGATCTTGACAGGAGAGTGGAGAGCTGATCTTCTGTCATGGTGGTGAAGATGGTTTTGGAAGAACAGGGCTGAGTGGCTAAGAGGGGCATTGGGGGCTGTGGGCCAAAGCCTTCTCTGATAGTATCAATCTTTTGCTTAAAGAAGGAGGCAAAGTCTTCAGCAGAAATGAGAGGAGAGGGAGGAGTGCTGGGGGACGGATGTAGAGAATTGAAAGTGTTGAAGAGCTGTTTAGGATTATTCAGCCTCAGATACTCCAATATAATATCCTTAAAAACCCCTCCAGGATTTTACCCACAGTAGATGTTAAGCTCACTGGCCTATAATTTCCAGGTTCAGTTTTTGCCCCCTTTTTGAATATTGGCACCACATTTGCTATACGCCAGTCCTGTGGTACAGTAATGAAAAAGAAAATGGTGTGCACTCGGTCATAAGGAAACGATGTGCTGGTATAGTGGACTATATGGTCCCAATGACTAAGAATATAGAATATACCGCACACTCTCAAGGAATTCTATGCAAAATCGTGTGTTTTATTTGACAGAACCAAATAAGGGAGCAATTATATACAGAGTGATTAGCAAAGCAATGAATTTGACGTTTCGACTCTCCAGAGTCTTAATCATAACATTGCTAAAAAGAGAGATAAAACAAGTGTTAAGGTCATTATATCAATTGTAAAATCAAACAGACATCAGAAACAATCAGAAAACATTTTTTAACAACCAAAAATAAACAATGTCAAAAAAGACCATCGAACACCAAAAGCACCAATTGTATATCCAAGATGGTGAAAAATGAAAAAGGAGCAGAATAAGTGGTTCAGCCAAGATCCCAATGTAGGTAGTGTCGTCGCTGTTATCTCGTTAACCCTTTCCTCCTCGGAATGTGGTACCAGAGAGAATAAGACACAGACCAAAGGATGCGTCAATAAACTCTGCTTTATTGCTAACGAAGGGATTTATATACACCCCTGAAGCAGGAAGCGGAATTACCATATATGGTGTTTACACAACTTGTTACTAAATAGATAGAATACTAGTTTTACCTTGAAAACTTCATCCTTCCCTTAGCTCCCAGCACAGAGTGTATTTTAATAACTGGGGGGGGAAGGTTGTGTATTGTACAAAAAAGGAACATTTTATCTCAACTTCTGCCATGCATCAGCCTTTCTGACAAACCAAGGTCTTCTGAAGAAATGCTGATTTAGCTCTGACATTCCCTCCTTTTGTTCCTTCATTTCATCAATACACATCTTCATACCTCCTCTGTGTCCTAGTACATCGTTTAATACACATCAAACAGATTTTAAAAACTAAATAGATAGTAAGACATATTAATAAAACCTGTAGGCCAGCTTGTATTATCCCAGTCAGCCAACCCCCTATGCCTTTGAACCAATTTGCGGGGTTAAGAAAGGAGAAGGTGTTTGCCCACCATGAATCTTGATTCTTCAGATTTGCCTCATCATATAGTTTCCTTAACTTTATGACATCCTCTAGCTTATGTTTAAGGGTTAAAACACTAGAATTATCAATATAATGACAACATGCAGGTCCAATAATCTGGCACATCCCTCCTTGAGCTGCAGTCAGGTAATCTAACACGAGGGTATGTTGGTTAGTAACAATAATTAGCTGATTCTGTACTGCAAGGACCCATTGAGGATATCTAAAATATCCCATATTTGATCATCTAGGTAGTCTGTGGATTCTACCAACTTATCCCATGTCTGAGTTATCATAGGGTAGATGAATAATGCACTGAAAAATTTATTTGCTATCCCCATCTCCACTATGTGTGGTCTCCCATTTGGGCGAGGTCTATTGTCTGCAGATCGTTTATGTAATGTATGTTTTGGAATAGACAATGGATTTAATCTATCTGGAGTGATGGCTGGTGTCAATCTAGCTAGGGTGCATTTCCCGGTGACTCCTACTGGAAGCCACTTAAATGCCTTGTCCCCACATACCCAATACATTGATGGTGAAGGTTCCATATAGCTGAATGCTGTAATACTAATCTCTGTGCCAAATCTATAAACTTTGAAATATTACTCATCATGCACCATCCGGGCTTTTGTCCTAGTGGGGAGCAGTATCCTGCGGTAGGTTCTCCGCAGGTGGGAGTGTTCTTCTGATACCTTCATCTTCATTACACCTCAGGTTACCTGGTTTGTTAGCACAAGTTTCATCATTTCCATTCTCAAAGAAAACATGATTTTCCCATCTATCAGTGTGTAGGTATCGTTCTAATAGGGAGGGTTTGAAAGCATCTGAGCTTCCTGAAGTGACCCCAAAACTTATCTTTAACCCCTGTGTCGGTATTTCTCCCAAAAAGGTTATACTAGTTCTATTTCTGGGTACCCATGCCCCACCTTTAAAAGATAGATACCGTCTTGGAATTATCTATCCTGTTAGATTTCCCTGCCACCATGGAAAATCAGTCCAACCCACTACCGGTATTCCTACCGTAGTGTTCCAAAGATTTTGAGTGGCATTGTTGCTTAATGTGTCTGCACAGTTACCCCAAAAGTTAATTTCTTCCCACGAGACTGGGACTGCAAGAAATGGTAGACTGGTGGATGTCACCGGCGCGTGTGTACAAATCCAACAGTTTGCAACATTTTGGTTTTGTTCTTTCAGTCCATCCACTAAAGCTAAGTGGTGTCTAATGAACCTGTTATCATCACCATCTACACGGCTAAGTCTGTTCCAAGCATCCGTTACTGCAAGGATGCAAGCAAATGTCATTAGTAGCATCATTCCTCTTCTGGAGGTGTTTCGACCCGCCACCACAATTGTGGGTTACCAGGGCAATGGGGTACTCAGAGCCGAGCCCATGGAAGTCTATGGGGATTGTCACAGGTAGCGGTGGCTCGGTCTGTGGCCCTGGCGGTCTGGCGTATGTTGGGGGAATATTTACAGGGGATAGATTTATATACAGTTCGTGACGCCACCTGTAGTCTTCTGGTAATTTGTACCAGCGCTGCTGTAGATCTCTGAGGGGATGGTGAGGCAGCTAGATGTCAGGTCCCCCACAGGTGGGACTGGTCCCTCAAAGTCTATGAAGTTAGTGAAGTCGGGTGCAGATAAATAACACAGTCTCACACGGTCAGCGTCTTTCCATACCTTTACTTGTAAGATGTTCAGGCAGGTCCCAGGGAGGCTGATCCAAGGAGAATGTATTTTGAGATAGCAGCTGGACAAGTTAGGGGCCTCCTTTTCTTTCAACACGATGAGTACAACCAGCCTGAAGCGTAGTTCCCTCTATAACTCCAGCTATTCCATAGCTGTACTGCCCAGTCAGTTTTGTGGTAGGAGCCTTCCTGTGAGAGAGCTGAATTCCTATCTTGTCCTGCAGAGACTCAAGGTCCTCACTCCCCCTGACCCCAGTTACGTACTGACTATTTGGGGCTGTTTGCCGCGACCTAAGGTCCGGTAAATCTCTGGTTTTCTTACCACTATGCTTGAAGCTAATAGTGATCCTTCGGTCCCCAGTGACCGGTTACAATGTGCAGGACTTCTTCAATCCAAAAGCACTTTTCAAATATTCCTTTCCACTGTGCCTTTCGCCTTGTCCTCGCTGGTAGCATAAACACTCACACTTGCAAAAAGTCATATAATCACTTCCTTCTTCTCTTCCTTTAGAGTTAGTTCCAGACTCTCAGTTATCTACTAGGCAGGAGCACGTCTCTGAACCTTTCACTGTCCTTAGGACAGGTGACTGAAGTATTTCTGTACTAAGCTCTTCTTTCTTAATCAGTGTCTTCAAGTGAGGTACAGCTCTGACCAGGCTGAGGTGATCTATATCTCGCCCTTACTGGCCTCCACTTGCTGAACTGCTGCAGAACCAGGCTGGACTGCTTCCTCCCTCCAAGTCCCAGCTAGACTCCACACGTCTGCTCTGTCCGAAGACAGGAAACTGACTACTCTAATCACTCAACCAATACACCCTGACCACTCCCTCACAAGTGACTACACTACCCTAAGGGTGTGTCTAGTGTATGTTGAGTGAATGGGTATTGAGCATTGAACTGCTATCTCTCCACACACTCTCCAGGGTACTGCGTGTGCCTAACACCAGGGCTACACATTCCCCCATGGTAAAAGACAGCACTCCCGGCTGTAAAATACAAAGAGACAGTTTTGTTTATGCATGAAAACATCAACATTAAACATTAATTCGTCCCATCCGGGAGGTAAGGATGTCTTGAACGTTGCGATAAAACATCAAATATAGAAAAATACAAAAGTATTAAGGCATCAAAACATTCAATAAATATACAGTATTCTTGTGAAGGACCCGCACCAAACCTTCAACGTGGGTCCTGGGTGGGCTGCAGGACATCCGAATGCAGACCTCACTCAGTGCCACACCACACGGGTTTTGTATTCAGAGGTAGTTGTGCTGGTTTTATGTAAAACCAAGATAAAGCACCGAAGCGCAACTATATACAGATAAGTTCTGGGCTGGCACAGTCCTCAACCTCAAAGTCCATTGTAAAACGAAGACATATTATATCACATTATAATAGTAATAAAGTGCAAAACTTTTTCTGGTTACCCAGCCGGGCATTCTATTTTTAGCAATATATATATACGCTATATACACATTTAACTTGTGCAACAATTGGCAAACTTCTTAAACTTTTTATAACATTACTTATGGTAGACCCCTTTCTGGATCTCACCTGGTTCTTTTTACTGTTTAACTATTTCAAATACATTTTCCACCCCGGGGGCTGGAACAATGCGATGGTCCCCAGACCCCAGGACCAACAGGTCGTGACCTGCTATTGGGGTTTGAGTCGCCACAGTTTTCGTGCGAACCTCTAGGGGCGCAACGGGTACATTCTCCTTGCGAGACACCGATTGCGTTTCAATCTGAGTCACAGTTAACGATATGGATCGTGTCATGGATTGCGACGGAAACTGGGTCGCATGTTGCGATGTAGATGTTGCTTTCATTTGCGATGAGCCTGCAGGGGGCGATGCTGGGGCACGGCCGGATACTGCTTGAGCTGGAGACGGGGACGCTGCGGTAGTGGTGACGTTACCTGCGTCTGGGACGGGGTCACGGACGATGGTGACGTTAAGGGCATACCATCCCTTCATTCCCCAGTGCCGTGTATACGTGACAATGTCTCCATTAACTAAGTCCCTCCCGGGATGGCCTTGCGGTAGGTGGGATTCTACGTCACGCCTGCTGACAAAGACCCCTGGGTAGAGGCCCGGTTCACGGATGAAGCCCCAGCCCTTCCGGAGCTGGAACTCAGTCACACACCCCTGCCGCCGCGGTTCCCTCAGGGTACCTTTCTCTCTCCGGACACTCTCCTTGTCCGCGATCAGCTCTGCATGTTGCCGCTGACGGTTCCGCTGAGCTTCCCGCTCTTCCTCCTGCTGGCGTTTCTGCTTCTCCTCACGACGCTGCCACTCATATTCCCACTGGGCGGTATAAGCGACGTCATCCAGGCGCGCCATCTCGTCCCAGTCCACGTCTGGTAATGACGGACAGGACCCCTCCGGTGTCCCTGCCGGGGATCGATCATCTGCTGCGGCCTCCTGGCCGGGCGGGCGTTCCGGAACTGGCGGTACCTCCTCAACCTCCTTCGCCTCCACCGCTTCACCGGTGGGATCAGGATTGGTACCCTCGGGGGCAGCCTCCGGTTGCTCCTCCGCCCTAGGCAGCAGAAGTCCTGGCAACTCCAGACGCAGGGGGTCATCGAAGGGAGAGATCACCGCGTCCCACAGCCGCCGCTGCTCCAGGGTACGCCGGCGTCTCTCGATCTCTTCAAATCCAGGTTGGTGCTGGACCATCTTCTTCAGGCGTGCATTTTCTTCCTTAATTTCTAGCAACGCCTGCTGCAGGTGCAGGACCACGGATGACTCCGGTGCTGGTGGCAGCTTGGCTGGGGCACGGGGCCTGCCTTCCTCCGCTTCCCTGCTCGGCTGCACACGTCCTGCTTCCATGATGTTCCAGAAGATTCTTTCTTCTTCCTCCAGAGACGTCCGGTCTCTTCCGTGGAGGCGGGGTTTGCGTCTCCTCCTCTTTGCAGGAAAGGTGAAGAGGAGGCGGACCTCCTTTGCTGTAGGGCAGGATCGCATATTGTAATAGCACTTTGAGAGGGCAGGCATTTTCTTCGCGCCACAGGGGGGTACACGCCCACGAAGGCACGCCCACCTTCTTCTCCAGCGCCTGAGGGCGCGAATATGGCGACAAAGATGGCGATTTTGGCGCCAAAAGTGCAAACAGTCCTTTTCACAAAAACAATTCCATAGGCACACAGGGCTCGCAATTTTGCGAGTTTCGCATCCTGTTCGTGACGCCAAATTTGTTTCGACCCGCCACCACAATTGTGGGTTACCAGGGCAATGGGGTACTCAGAGCCGAGCCCATGGAAGTCTATGGGGATTGTCACAGGTAGCGGTGGCTCGGTCTGTGGCCCTGGCGGTCTGGCGTATGTTGGGGGAATATTTACAGGGGATAGATTTATATACAGTTCGTGACGCCACCTGTAGTCTTCTGGTAATTTGTACCAGCGCTGCTGTAGATCTCTGAGGGGATGGTGAGGCAGCTAGATGTCAGGTCCCCCACAGGTGGGACTGGTCCCTCAAAGTCTATGAAGTTAGTGAAGTCGGGTGCAGATAAATAACACAGTCTCACACGGTCAGCGTCTTTCCATACCTTTACTTGTAAGATGTTCAGGCAGGTCCCAGGGAGGCTGATCCAAGGAGAATGTATTTTGAGATAGCAGCTGGACAAGTTAGGGGCCTCCTTTTCTTTCAACACGATGAGTACAACCAGCCTGAAGCGTAGTTCCCTCTATAACTCCAGCTATTCCATAGCTGTACTGCCCAGTCAGTTTTGTGGTAGGAGCCTTCCTGTGAGAGAGCTGAATTCCTATCTTGTCGTGCACTGACTCAAAGTCTTCACTCCCCCTGACCCCAGTTACGTACTGACTATTTGGGGCTGTTTGCCGCGACCTAAGGTCCGGTAAATCTCTGGTTTTCTTACCACTATGCTTGAAGCTAATAGTGATCCTTCGGTCCCCAGTGACCGGTTACAATGTGCAGGACTTCTTCAATCCAAAAGCACTTTTCAAATATTCCTTTCCACTGTGCCTTTCGCCTTGTCCTCGCTGGTAGCATAAACACTCACACTTGCAAAAAGTCATATAATCACTTCCTTCTTCTCTTCCTTTAGAGTTAGTTCCAGACTCTCAGTTATCTACTAGGCAGGAGCACGTCTCTGAACCTTTCACTGTCCTTAGGACAGGTGACTGAAGTATTTCTGTACTAAGCTCTTCTTTCTTAATCAGTGTCTTCAAGTGAGGTACAGCTCTGACCAGGCTGAGGTGATCTATATCTCGCCCTTACTGGCCTCCACTTGCTGAACTGCTGCAGAACCAGGCTGGACTGCTTCCTCCCTCCAAGTCCCAGCTAGACTCCACACGTCTGCTCTGTCCGAAGACAGGAAACTGACTACTCTAATCACTCAACCAATACACCCTGACCACTCCCTCACAAGTGACTACACTACCCTAAGGGTGTGTCTAGTGTATGTTGAGTGAATGGGTATTGAGCATTGAACTGCTATCTCTCCACACACTCTCCAGGGTACTGCGTGTGCCTAACACCAGGGCTACACAGAGGCTCTCCAAGGATCTTCTTACAATGATATGCGTGGATCCAAGTTTCCTCGCCTTGTAGCTTGACTGCGGTACTTGTCGTCAGTAGAACTTGAAAAGGTCCATCAAATCTCGGATCCAGACTCTTTCTCACGTGTCTTTTAATGACTACCCAGTCTCCAGGCTGCAGGCTGTGACTCCCAGGATCCTGGTTCGGATCTGGAAGAGAACTGAAGACATTATCATGTACTTTCTTGAGTCTTTTATGCAAATCCCTTACATATGAGCTTAATACATGGTTACTCATTTCCAGTGCTTGGGGAAAGAAACATCCTAAACTAGGCACTTTGCCAAATAGTACTTCATACGGAGAAAGTCCAGTTTTTCTATTTGGAGTGTACCTTACTGAGTATAGGGCTAATGGTAAACATTCAGGCCAAGATTTCCCTGTTTCAGCCATGGCCTTTTGGATTTTTAACTTCAATGTCCCATTTAGTCCTTCTACTTTTACACTGCTTTGTGGATGATATGGGGTGTGGAATGCTTGTTGAATTCCCAGAGCTGTCAAGACTTCATTCATTATTTCACCTGTGAAATGTGTACCTCTGTCACTTTCGATCACCTCTGGTACTCCACACCTGCACACCACCTCCGCAAGCAGCTTCTTTGCGGTTGCCGCAGCCGTAGCCTTGGCAATCGGGAAAGCCTCCGGCCAACCTGAGAATAAATCAATACAGACCAACATGTACTCCCATGACCCTGATTTTGGCAGCTGAATATAATCAATCTGCAGTCTCTGGAAAGGATAGAGGGGCCGAGGGGCGTGTTTGGGTGGTGTCTTGACTACCCTTCCCTGATTATGTGTAGCACATACCATGCATCCCTGGATCAAACCTTCTATACAGGTGGAAAAGCCTGGTGCCACCCAATGCTTCTGCATCACGCTCATTACAGCAGTTTTGGACTGGTGGGTTGGCCCATGTAACATCTGGGCGACCGCAGGGTACAACGCCCTTGGAAGGCATCGACGCATCCCTCTTCCCCATACCCCAGTTGCTGCATTCAGACATGCACCTTCTTTTTCCCACTTTTCTACTTCCTCCTGGCGCACCTGAGCCTGCATCTGGGATAAGGCATCCTCCGACACAAAGGGATTTTTGGGAGTGCTTACCTGGTGCATCGTTACCCCTTGGAGTGGTCTACTGGCTGCTGTTTTTGCTGCTGCATCGGCCATTGCGTTTCCTTTACTCACCTGATCAGTGCGTCTGGTATGTGCTTTAACTTTTATGACAGCTACCTCTTTTGGTAATTGTAATGCATCAATTAACTGCTGGACTGCGTCAGCATTTTTAATGGGATGTCCTGCTGCCGTCAGGAATCCTCTAGATTTCCAAATTGGACCAAAATCATGAGCTATACCGAATGCGTATCTAGAATCTGTGTAGATGTTAACAATTCTACCTTCAGCTATCTTACAGGCCTCGGTCAGAGCCTTAAGTTCAGCCTCCTGGGCCGACTGATGTGGGAGCATTGGTTCTGCTTTGATTACTGCATTCAGGGAGACGATGGCATACCCGGTGTGGAAGGTACCTGAGTCATCTTGGTGGCGAGATCCATCTACAAAAAATTCAAAATCAGCATTAAGTCTTTCAGTTTCAAACACTGTGGGTAGGCCTGCTGTTTCCTGTGCCATAAGCTGAACACAATCATGAGGAATCTCCTCTCTTGGATCTTCTTTGTACAATACCGTACCTGACCTCCCCCCTAGATCCGAGAGAGGCAACAATGTGGCAGGATTAAGTGTGGTACATCTCTGCAAAGAAACATTTGGAGGCATTAAAAGTGCACATTGCAATCGAAGGTGACGTGCAGCTGAAAGGTGTGCCGGCTGCACCTGGTTCAGTATGGTGTATACATCATGAGGTGTAAGTACTGTCAGTGGATGATCAAGAACAATGTCTGACGATTTGTGGAGCAACAATCCTACAGCATGTAATGCCCGTACACAGGACGGGGCACCTCTAGCTACTGCATCTAGTCTTCCACTGAAATAGGCTACTGGCCTTTGATTGTCACCATGTAACTGAGTCAATACTCCTGCCGCGTGTCCCTGCTGTTCGTGGAGATACAGGGTGAATGGTAGTTCATAGTTGGGGGTTCCTAGCGCTGGAGCTGCCACAATCCTGTTTTTGAGAGAATTAAAACAGTCTATACCTTCAGGAGTTAGTTGAAAAGGCACAATGGTGATACAGTCATAGAGAGGCTGCAGCCTGCAGTAGGAAACCAGTCCAAGAAATGTCCTAAGAGCGGCAACATTAACAGGAATAGGAAAATTCTGTACAGCTTCTTTGCGAGCGCTGGTCAGATGTCGCGCCCCAGGTGTAATGCAATGTCCCAAAAAGATAACTGAAGATTTACAGAATTGCAGTTTATCCTTTGACGCTTTACATCCAGCTTGGTACAAAAACAACATGAGTAATATTGTTGCACTGTGACACTGTTTCCTGGAGGGGGCACAAATCAGTAAGTCATCAACATATTATAAAAATAACATTTGGCAAAATCAATAACTGTGAACCAAGCAGCATCCTGAGATATCTGGAACAAAAGTGTATATATATATATTGTACCAGCCAATACATAGAGAGTTAAATCTCGTAGTTGAAGGGGGAAGCTGAAGTTGAAGTTTTACTGTCAAGGCCACTGATAAGAAACCTTAGCTGCAGAGATGCCGAAGGTGGGGGCTAGGTTTTAACTAAAACACCCCTTGCTACCAGTTTCTGCAATCTCTCCTGAAATGTCCTGGTTCTCCTGCACCCGCGGCACAACCTCTGTCCACCTCCTGGCACACGTCTCCCCTCCCTGTTGTTTGCAGGACGAGTACCTACAGCATGTATCCTTGCTCCTCTCTTTGCCTGCGCTAAATCATGTTGTGCCCTTGTGCTATTCTGGCTAGATCCTCTGCTTTTACTGATCTCCAATCAGGTCTACTTACTTTCAGCTTTTCTTTGTCACTTCCTTTTTTAACCCATTCATGTATGCACTTGCTAGAACCCTCTCACTAGTCTTGTTTTCTGGGACAAAACCCATTTCTACCCAAGCTTTTCTTAGAGCCCAGAAATAATCTTTTGGCTCTTCTTCCTTTCCCTGAACTAGTGTCTTCTAGTGTAACTTCTTCTCTGCCTGTCTATCTTTACATGCTTTTTTCAACACTTCTGTAAACATACCCCCTGCTTCTGCGTCATTGACTTCTGCATTATCAGGTCCTTTCCTACCAACATAACACTTGTATGTCTCATCTATCAGTCTATCGTATCTGGCTTCATCTGCTAATTTCCCTTTTATAAGTGCTTCCAGATCCTGTCTAGTTGCTTTATACGTATCCTGCATTGTAGCTAACATTCTAGCGAACCCCATTGGTGACTGTGAAGGGTCCGGGAGTTGCGTTATTAGAGCCAACTGCTCTGAAGGGCTCCATGGTCTGTATAATACTGCTGTCCGGGGGGCGCCTGGAGCTAGTCGCCCTCCTCGCCTCCCGCAGCACCCGGGGTACCAGGTACCACTACTGTCCTCATTGGAAATAGATTGGCCGGGGGAGGTCTGGGTCCACCGCAACCTACACAGACATCTACCGTCAGGGGATTCTGCTGTCCACACCTGGGGCAGACCCAACAGTTCGGTTCGTGGGAAGTCTGTGGGAAGGTCTGATACTGGGGTGGAGGTAACGTAGGGGGCAAACAGGAGGGTAAATCAGTCATCCCTGTTTTTGTCAGTCTGTAATGTCCGTCTCCTAATTCTTCAGTCTTTCCCTCTAAGTAATCACACGCACTCATCCACAGGTTCACTGTTTTCAACAGTCCTTTGTCTCTCAACCATCCATGATGTGAGTTAAAGAACCTTTTCCATTTATCACTGTTCAATTCTCCGTTTTCATTCATGCCTGCTTTACATAATCTCTGCGCACAACTAAATCTTTAGCAGTAACACCTTCCTTGGTGTTTTGGTTCCCCATTTTTGTATCTCCTCACCTAGAAGAGATTCTCTTGTCACCAAGACAAGTTTGTCACCAAGACTCTGTCACCAAGACAATGGGCCACAAAGGTTTCTGAACCATTCCACTGCTCGCTTTCCAAGATTTGTACGCCAACCAAATAAACAATCCAATCACACCAACACCAAGACAAAACCACAACACAATCATTGGATCCATACTGTCATTATTCAGAGGAGGAAAGGCAGGACAGACAATTAATCTGAAGGTCTACTGGTTCAAAGGGACCTGAGCCAGGAATACCTGTGATTTACCTGGAAAGCTGACTGCTCGGGGAGGAGGGAGTCCACTATACAGTGATATAGATTTTAGGTAGAATATAATAAGTATTCTTACCTCAGCGCTGTATGTATAACACCAACAGAAGGCTCCGCTCATCCCACGTCTCTGGACCGGTCGGGCTTCCTCAGAATAGAATAACTCAGTCCCCTGGTCGGGCGCCAGTTGTCGTCGCTGTTTTCTCGTTAACCCTTTCCTCCTCGGAATGTGGTACCAGAGAGAATAAGACACAGACCAAAGGATGCGTCAATAAACTCTGCTTTATTGCTAACGAAAGGATTTATATACACCCCTGAAGCAGGAAGCGGAATTACCATATATGGTGTTTACACAACTTGTTACTAAATAGATAGAATACTAGTTTTACCTTGAAAACTTCATCCTTCCCTTAGCTCCCAGCACAGAGTGTATTTTAATAACTGGGGGGGGGGGAGGTTGTGTATTGTACAAAAAAGGAACATTTTATCTCAACTTCTGCCATGCATCAGCCTTTCTGACAAACCAAGGTCTTCTGAAGAAATGCTGATTTAGCTCTGACAGTAGCTAGTAGAAAAAGGGTAATAATCACATAAGTCAATCAGATTTACCTTAATAAATAAATACATTTCTGTACTTTCTTAAAGAGAATGAAAAAAATGAAAAAAGGGGGGAAGAATGCTGGTAGGAAGAAAAACATATTGTTAGAAAGGGTCCCCATGTAGCAAAAAAAATCTTTGCTGAACCACTTATTCTGCTCCTTTTTCATTTTTCACCATCTTGGATATACAATTGGTGCTTGTGGTGTTCGATGGTATTTTTTGACATTGTTTATTTTTGGTTGTTAAAAAATGTTTTCTGATTGTTTCTGATGTCTGTTTGATTTTACAATTGATATAATGACCTTAACACTTGTTTTATCTCTCTTTTTAGCAATGTTATGATTAAGACTCGGGAGAGTCGAAACGTCAAATTCATTGCTTTGCTAATCACTCTGTATATAATTGCTCCCTTATTTGGTTCTGTCAAATAAAACACACGATTTTGCATAGAATTCTTTGAGAGTGTGCGGTATATTCTATATTCTTAGTCCTGTGGTACAGACCCCGTTATTATGGAATCTTTAAAGATTAAAAATAATGGTCTATCTATGACTGTACTTAATTATTATTATTATTTATTTATATAGCACCATTGATTCCATGGTGCTGTACATGAGAAGGGGCTACATACAAATTACAGATATCACTTACAGTAAACAAACTAACAAGCACAGACTGGTACAGAGGGGAGAGGACCCTGCCCTTTCGGGCTTACATTCTACAGGATGGGGGATGGAGACAGCAGGTTGGGGGATTGCAGCAGTTCCGGTGTTGGTTGAGGCGATATCTCCGGTAGTGGTGAGGAGGCAGCGGGGTCATTGCAGGCTGTAGGCTTTCCTGAAGAGATGGGTTTTCAGGTTCCGTCTGAAGGATCCGAGAGTGGTTGATAGTCGGATGTGTTGGGGCAAAGAATTCCAGAGGATGGGGGATATTCGGGAGAAGTCTTGGAGGCAGTTGGGTGAGGAGCGAATAAGTGTGGAGGAGAGAAGGATGTCTTGGGAGGACCGGAGATTACGTGAGGGAAGGTATCGGGAGATTAGTTCAGAGATATATGGAGGAGACAGGTTATAGATGGCCTTGTAGGTCAGTATTATTAATTTGAATTGGATTAGCTGAGGGAATGGGAGCCAGTGAAGAGATTTGCAGAGGGGAGATGCGGAGGAGTAGCGAGGAGAGAGAAGAATTAGTCGGGCAGCAGAGTTAAGGATGGACTGGAGAGGTGCGAGGGTGTTAGCAGGGAGGCCAGAGAAAAGGATGTTGCAGTAGTCGAGGCGGGAGATGATGAGGGCATGCACAAGCATTTTAGTAGATTGAGGGTTGAGGAAGGGACGGATTCTGGAAATATTTTTGAGCTGGAGGCGACAGGAGGTAGAAGGAGCCTGGATGTGTGGTTTGAAGGACAGGGCAGAGTCAAGGGTTACTCCGAGGCAGCGGACCTCCGGTACGGGGGAAAGCGTGGTGTTGTCAATTGTTATAGATAGGTCAGGTAAGGAAGATCTGTGAGATGGGGGAAAGATGATGAGTTCAGATTTGTCCACATTGAGTTTGAGGAAGCGGGAGGAGAAGGAGGATATAGCTGATAGACACTCAGGGATTCTGGACAGCAGAGAGGTGATGTCTGGGCCAGAGAGGTAGATCTGAGTGTCATCAGCATAAAGGTGGTACTGGAATCCGTGGGACTTTATGAGTTGCCCAGGCCAAGTGTATAGATTGAGAAGAGTAGGGGTCCTAGAACAGAGCCTTGGGGGACTCCAACAGAGAGAGGGTGGGACGAGGAGGTAGTGTGGGAGTGGGAGACGCTGAATGTGCGGTTGGAAAGGTATGAGGAGATCCAGGATAGGGCAAGGTCCTTGATGCCAAAGGAGGAGAGAATCTGTAGTAGAAGGCAGTGGTCAACTGTGTCGAAAGCAGAGGACAGGTCAAGAAGGAGGAGAAGCATAGAGTATTGTCCGTTAGCTTTGGCTGTGAGTAGGTCGTTAGTAATTTTGGTCAGGGCTGTTTCAGTGGAATAATAGGGGCGGAAACCAGATTGTAGGTTGTCAAAGAGCAAGTTAGATGAGAGATGGGAGAAAAGTTCAGCGTGGACGTGCTGTTCCAGGAGTTTGGAAGCGAGTGGGAGAAGCGATATTGGTCGATAGCTGGACATAGCGGTTGGGTCGAGGGTTGGCTTTTTGAGGATAGGCGTGATTGTGGCATGTTTGAAAGCAGAAGGGAAGGTACCAGAAGTTAGTGATAGATTGAAGAGGTGGGTTAGTGATGGGATAAGAGTGGGTGGCGAGGTTGGGGAGGAGGTGGGATGGGATGGGGTCGAGTGCACAAGTGGTGAGGTGTGATTTGGAGAGAAGATGAGCAAGCTCCCCTTCCGTGATGTTGGGTAAGGAGGTTATGGGTTTGGGCATTGGTCAGATATACAAAGGGGTTGTGGTGGTTGAATAATAAAGACTTTCCGTGTTTGGTCTATCTTGTTTTTGAAGTGCATGGCGAAGTCCTCAGCAGAGATAAGGGAGGTAGGAGGGGGCAGTGGTGGGCGGAGGAGGGAGTTAAAAGTATTGAACAATTGTTTGGGGTTGTGGGATAAGGAAGATACAAGGGATGTAAAGTAGGCCTGTTTAGCAGAGGTGAGAGCTGATTTGAATGCAAGTGTTGCTTGTTTGAGTGCAGTGAAGTCGTCTTGTGAATGTGAACCTGTTTACATATCTGAGACTGAAAATAGCACAAGAGTCATTACAAATGTAACTTACCCCGTGCACCAGATTGATGATTTTGCACAATTTCTACCATCTTATAATATGATGCATCTTACAATATTAATAAATCTCCCCTTATATATGTAAAAAAACAGCAATGTCCATTAGAAGAGAATCACCCCAGTAATGACCACACTGAGTCCTCACTCCTGCAGTACTCGGGGGTGTATCCCATCCGGGCCCGGGGATTTGTCAATTTTAGTGATTTTTAGACGCCGCCTTACTTCCTGCTGGGTTAAGCAGGTGACATTTAATGGAGAATTTTTTTTTTATCACTGATCATGTTATCTGTCATGGGATTTTCTTGTGTAAATAGAAAATCCCATGACAGATAACATGATCAGTGATTAAAAAAAAAAAAGCTGTGGAGAGCTATTCCAACTCTGCTGCATCACACCATCTGTCCCAGAGGATCTGCACTGCAGCGCTGGTCACCTCTGACCAGAAACCACAGGTGGCGTCACGAACACCTTATTACAAACTCTATTATCCCTTTTAAATATACTCGTTTATTGGACGCCCAGGGCCACGGAACGGGTCACTGCCGCTGTGACACTTCCCCTTTAAGAAGCGTCCCGGTACCGAGAACCCCTCTGCCCTGGCGGGCGATCCAGTTCCAGTGATTGTGGATTGACTATATACAGCTACCACGAGTAGGTGTTTATGAGTTTCTTCTTGTTTGTGTTGATCGCTTTTCAGGTCGGCCTGAGGCACATCCAGTGCCAAAACTTACGGCTAAGGTTAGTGTTCAAAAACTCATGAAGGAGATGATGTGTAGATATGGAGTTCTTGAAGTACACATTTTACAGAAGAGGTCGTGAGGGAGATTCTGCAGTCTCTGGGAAATTAGCAGGCTTTTCACACCCATCACCACCCACAGAGCAGTGGAAAGGCGGAATGGATCATGAAGCATAAATCCAGATGGCAAAGCAGGAGAACGACGATCCATGGACCCAGCGGCGGACACTGACAGCTTGGGGTCCCTGTGCAAGAAATGTGTCTGGGCCCCCTTCCTTTTATGGCAACAAAGCTACATACATATATATATAGTCACACACACATACAAGTATATAGATTACATAGTCTCCTTTATTATGTATATTGCTGTCCCTTTTACAGTGCCCTCTCTTGTTATGTACAGCACCGTCCCTTACATATTGGATTATATAGAGCCCTGTTTTTTATTACATACCGTCTTCTCTTGTTAGCTGTATAATGCAATGACGGCTGATGGAGCATGGGAAAGCTTCTTTTCTAATGGAGGAGCTGATGGACTGGTAATCTGGTCACCGGCTGCTCCATCAGCAGTCATTTTATATCTAAAAAGAGAGGGGACTATGTAATAAAAGAGAGCATTGTGAATAACAAAATTAACAAGAATACACTATGTAAGAGACAGCACTGTACATAACAGCAGAGGAAACTATATAATAAGGGACGGCACCACATATAACTAGAGAGGATGGTACGTAATAAGGGACGGTGTTATACATAATAAAAAAGGGAAACTATGTAACTAAGGATGGTGTTATACAGAATTAGTGGGCAGGGCCGGCTCCAGGTTTTTATGGGCCCCGGGCGAAAGAGCCTCAGTGGGCCCCTTTAACACAGACCACGATTCATGATGCACAGATACGGCAGAGAAATATGGGTATAGTACAATGTCAAATACTTCACTTCTTCCATTACATGACTGATATCTATTGTAAATTGTACAATAGCTCAAAAACTGCCAAATCCTCACAGCGCACAGAACAGACTGGACAGTACAGTCCTCCATACAATATTATGGGCACCACAGTCTCCCCCTCATCACCCATATAATACCCCATGCAGGATGTCACCCCCCATATAATGCTCCATACAGAATACTGGACCCAAAATAATGCTCCATACAGAATACTGGACCCAATATAATGCTCCATACAGGATACTGGTCCCCATATAATGCTCCATACAGGATACTTGTCCCCATATAATGCTCCATACAAAATATGGAGCTCTCCTCTGCGCTGTACTGCGTTCTGCACTGTTACAGCTCAGGAAAGGGCGCTGTGGAAAGACTCCCCATTATCATCATGATTGCCTCCCCATCATCATCAATGCCTGCCCATCATCATCATCTTCTCCCCATCATCAATGCCTGCCCATTATCATCAATGCCTGCCCATTATCATCATCTTCTCCCCATCATCATCAATGCCTCCCCATTATCAGCAATGCCTGCCCATCATCATCTCCTCCCCATCATCATCAATGTCTGCCCATCATCATCTTTTCCCCATCATCAATGCCTGCCCATTATCATCATCTTCTCCCCATCATCATCAATGCCTCCCCATTATCAACAATGCCTGCCCATCATCATCTTCTCCCCATCATCAATGCCTCCCCATTATCAGCAATGCCTGCCCATCATCATCTTCTCCCCATCATCAATGCCTCCCCATTATCAGCAATGCCTGCCCATCATCACACACAGACAGCACACAAGCACTCTCTCACATACATACATACACACACACACATACATACACACACAAAGCACCGCACTACATACACACACAGAGACACACACACAGAGACGTCTTACCTGTTCAGCGTCCCCGCGCTCTGTGCCACAGCCGGCCGCTGAATGATGACGTCATTCAGAGGCCGGCTGTGAGAGGAAGCGCCGGCGCCCCCTGGAGCCCGGAGCTGCGGCAGCGGAGGCACGGGAGAGGTAAGTATTGTTGCCACTTGCCAGCTGCTGCCGGGGCCCTGAGCAGGCGGGGGGGGCCCAGTGGCGGCGCTGACACCGCTCTCCGCGCGGGGGTGCCAGACTGCGAGTGGGCCCCCCCGCCTGCTCAGGGTCCCGGCACTGGCCCAGGTGTGCCGGGTGCTGACGCCGGCCCTGTTAGTGGGTACACTATTTACTAAGAGACTGTGTTAGACATAATAAGTGATAATGTCTTCCTCCACCTCCCCCTGTTCCTAAGGCCATTATAAGTCCCCCTTCTTCCCATTTCAATCCCCCACACCCCTCATCCCATTATTGTCCTCTCCCCAACCCCATCATTGCCCTCTTCACCACCTCCATCATTGCCTTCTACCCCACCATCTTTGCTTTCACCCCTGCCACCCCATCATTGCCCATTTCACCACCTCCATCATTTCCTCCTCCCCCACCACCCCCATTATTGCCCTTTCCACCACCATCATTGCATTCTCCCCCACCACCCCATCATCATTTCTTTTTCCCCACCACCCCATCATTGCCTTCTCCCCTACCACCCCATCATTGCCTTCTCCATCAACCCATCATTGCCTTCTGCCCATCACTCCCATCACTGCCTTCTCCCCATCACTCCCATCATTGCCTTCTCCCCATCACCCCATCATTGCTTTTTCCCCATCACTTCATCATTGTCTTTTCCCATCATTGCTTTTTCCCCATTACCCCATCATTGCTTTTTCCCCATCACTCCATCATTGCCTTTTCCCATCATTGCTTTTTCCCCATCACCCCATCATTGCCTTTTCCCCATCACCTCCATCATTGCCTTCTACCCATCACCCCAATCATTGCCTTCTCCCCATCACCCCCATCATTGCCTTTTCCCCATCACCCCATCACTGCATTTTCCCCATCACCCCATCATTGCCTTTTCCCCATCACCCATCATTGCTTTTTCCTCATTACTCCATCATTGCCTTTTCCTATCATTGCTTTTTCCCCATCGCCTCATCATTGCTTTTTCCCCATCACTCTATCATTGCCTTTTCCCATCATTGCTTTTCCCCATCACCCCATCATTGCTTTTTACCATCACCCCATCATTGCCTTTTCCCATCATTGCTTTTTCCCCATCACCCCATCATTGCTTTTTCCCCATCACTCCATCATTGCCTTTTCCCCATCATTGCTTTTTCCCCATCACCCCATCAGTGCTTTTTCCCCATCACCCCATCATTGCCTTCTCCCCATCATTGCTTTTTCCCCATCATTGCTTTTTCCCCATCACCCTCATCATTGCCTTCTCCCCATCATTGCTTTTTCCCCATCACCCCATCATTGCCTTTTCCCCATTATTGCCTTCTGCCCATCATTCCCCTCTCCTCCACCTACACAGACGCACGCACACACCACCACTCATCTCTATACACACACACACAGCACCTCTCACCTGTCTCTGTCCGCAGCCGCAGCATCACCGGCGCCCGCGCTTCCTCGCTCTGGCACAGACAGCCGGCCGCTGAATGATGATGTCATCCAGCGGTGGCTGCTCTCTTTGTCAGAGACAGGAAGCGCGGGCGCCGGGCAAGAAGGACCC
This sequence comes from Oophaga sylvatica, assembly GCA_033576555.1. Lineage (NCBI taxonomy): Eukaryota > Metazoa > Chordata > Amphibia > Anura > Dendrobatidae > Oophaga > Oophaga sylvatica. The sequence goes on along the minus strand of JARQOD010000001.1, from coordinate 987,537,481 downwards.
TTGTAGCTCCGCTCCTGCTTACTTTCTCTTGCAGGCAGCGGAGCTGCTAGGATTGCTACCTGCCCGCCGCACATGAGGGCAATCTGGCCAGGGGCCCCCGGAGCCTCGGGCCTGGAGAAACCGGCCAGATTGCCCTCATTATTAGCCGCCTGCAGGGGCCCCCTGGAGCCTCTGGGCCCTGGTGCAGCCACACCGGTTGAACCGGCGGTATGTCCGCCCATGCATGGACCCGATGCTCGCCTTTAGCTTATTTCTCAATAATATACACTCTGGGTAGAAAAACAGGTCTCTCTCCATATGAGATACTTTTTGGTTTAGCACCTAGAACAGGATTATTCTTCCTACAGTTACTTCAGATGCAGCATGATAGCCTGACCTGCTATGTACAAGCCTTGCACAATCAACCAGTGTGATAAATAGATGTAATTTTCCATTTCAGACTTTGAACCAGAAGTAAAACTACATGATCTGGAGGAGGGAGACTGGGTGCTCCTAAATAGAAGCCTGAGAAAGAACAGTAAGCCAAGATTTGAAGGGCCATACCAGGTTTTTCTAACTACACCAGTATTTGTGAAGCTTGATGGAGAACGCACTTGGAAAGCCTTCCATCGCTGTAAAAGAGTCGCACCACCAGCAGAATGATGATCTCAGCTAATTGTAGTCACTAACCAACACACCACAGTGCCGGACTATTTCACAGCAAAAGAAGATGGGATGAGTCAGATAATAGGTTCACTATATTGACTTTATGGGAAATCTCCAGGTTAAGGCCAATATACAGAAAATAGCCAAGATAAGGAAGAAATGGTTAAAGGAACGCGATGCAGACAAGAAATCCTGGTGGAGTGAAACATTCTCTTTCCTGAACCTAGCCAATTGGTGAAGGTGTCTATGTGTGTGGGGTGGCTCTCGGGGATCTTACAAACCTGCGTGCAAACAGTATTGCTTTATTTGTTGGCATATGTAGCTGGTAAAGTGTTAATATATGTTATATTACAGGTAATCGAGTCCATGTGTAAAGGAAATCTGGTCGAAGAACTCCTGGTTGTACATTAATGACCACAAACAAGAAGAGATTCAGTGTTATGATACAATTATGGGTATTCAGGTAGGAGACTGATATGGGTATTCAGGTAGGAGACCGACATGAAGCAGGTAGGAAAAACCTGCGGATAACACGCTCCTATATACCTCCTGAAATACCCATAATTGGTCACAAAATTGGGAATTTGAGAAAACAGATTCCATGTTGTCCCTGTGTATCTTTCTAATCTCACAACTCCTGTCTAATGGTTATCTATTAATACTCCTGGGCTGAGAAGTTTCACATTTTTGTTCACGCCCTAAAAATTCTACTGACTACATCTTTCCTCTGGAAGTTTTTTGCTTGTGACAGTATTTAAAGGAAGACTGTCATACAATAAAACCTACTAACCTGAAGATATGAGGTTAGTCTGCAGGTTCATAGCCTTCTGAAGCCGCCTGCCGCCCGCTCTGAGTGCCCCGCTGTGCATTAATAAATCAAAAATCCTGCTTAACACACCAGACTACGGCTGTTTTGTTTGAGGTCTCAAGCAATCACAAAATATATCTTATTATTTATTTTTATTATTATTACTTATTATGAGCTCAAAAGGCATAGAATGGATTTCACTCACAATCGCCATGGTCCACCCTTTTTAGCTATAACCACTACACTCTCCTTATCTCAAGTATCCCCCACTGTTAAGGTAGGATCTAAGTGACCCTTCACGGTTGACCTAGTGATTTCCAAATTAATTCATAGAACGTTGCTAGCAACATAAATAACCAAACAGACATGTGTTTCCGTCTGGGAGAATCGAGAAAGATTCCTATCCCATGTATTACATCATCATCTTTTATAGTATTTAGTGAGCTTGTACCTCAACCAATAGTATAAAACCACACCTACAACATTTAACCAATGAAAATACAAGAAAATTGACCTATAAGAATACAAGAAAATTAACCTATAAGAATACAAGAAAATAGGAAACTACATATATGGTCATATCCACGTGACCATAGAAGCGAACAATAGTATCTTATATCTTGTCCAAACTGGAGCGGTCTGGTTTTATTACAGCCCATGACCTTTACTCTACTTCTCTACAACGGCCAGGAACTATAGCCTTGTTAAGTAACAGAATTTATCTCATAAACCACAAGATGGAGTTACAAACACAAAATGGAACATTCAGTTTTGATCTTTCTTAATTTAGTACTTCACACCACCATGCTGCCCCCTTTCATAACAGGTCATTCTCTTTACACTGTCCCCTCACACTGTGTTTCTCCTATACTGCAGTCTCTATGATTTACCCCCTCCTCACACTTCCCCTATGTATACTTCCCCTCCTTGCTATGCACTCAAACTGTCTCCCCATGCTGTCCTCTCTTTATACTGCCCTCCCACACTAACCAATCTCTATACTGTGACTCTTCACCACCCCCTACTGACCCATCACATTTTTCTCTCCCATTTCTCTGTCTGTGGGTGTCTGTGTACCCATGCGAGGAACAGCCCATAGTGATTGTACTTATGCGTTGTCTGATGGGACTAGTACTCCCATCCGACTATGTCTGCTGTCGCATATAACAGAGACAGCATGAGCCGATGATGGGAGAGTAGTCTCATCATCCGGCGCCTGAGTTCAATTGTAAAAAAAAATCATAACATTGACATAATCACATACAAAATAAATACTGTACTCACCGAACACCTAATCCCCAACGTTCGCGTCTCCTGCTAGCAATCAAAAATAATAAACCAACATATACTCCCTGTCTGCCGTAGTCCCACGTCGATGTCACCCGGCCGCCAGCGATACACTGACAGGAGGTAGTCGCTCCCACAGTGTATCACTGAGCCGCCGTGAGAGTTCACCCAAGTACATCAGCTGATCAGCTCCTGTGCTCTCACTTATGACACCGCTGCGGGAGAAAGTTCTCACACAACAGTAGTGCCGTAAGTGAGAGCACCGGAGCTGATGAACTCCGGTGAACTCTCACGGCAGCTCAGTGATACACTGACAGGAGGTAGTCGCTCACGCAGTGTATCACTGAGCCGCCGTGAGAGTTCACCCAAGTACATCAGCTGATCAGCTCGGGTGCTCTCACTTATGACACCGCTGCGGGAGAAAGTTCTCACACAACGGTAGTGCCGTAAGTGAGAGCACCGGAGCTGATGAACTCCGGTGAACTCTCACGGCAGCTCAGTGATACACTGCGTGAGCGATTACCTCCTGGCAGTGTATTGCCGGAGGCCAGGTAGAGTGGTCACATTTCCCGATGTGACTGTTCTACACATCAGATCGCCGTGAGACACTTGGTATTAAATGGACTACGTCGGACAGTATAGTATATGTGTCATGTGTGCATTGCCACGAAGATCGTCGCGGTTGCACATTTTGACTTCTCACAGCTGAGCTGCTGTTTCTTTGTGTTTGGCAGCTAGGGAGTTAATTCTGTCTGTGCTCGGTGCTGGGACTGGGTGCAGTTTCTCCCGGCTGCAATTGATTATTTGTTGATTGGTTTCCTTTAAATTCCTGGTTGTCTGCTTGGGGAGTTGCCAGTGAAACCTTCATGCAGACCACAGATAGGAATGAATCTGTATAGACTTTAGTTGTGAGCTCCTTAGTTGTTCTAAGCTCAACTTGGTTAGAGTTTATTTCCCAGACCATTTATGTTCCTTTGGTGTTTGAGTGTGTATGCAAGCGAGTGTTATCCTGTCTGTCTTATATGTCTAATCTGTGTATTTAGCTGAGATCAGCCCATATCCCTTTGGTGGTAGTCAGGATCCTTCTTAGGACTGATTACAGGGTTCAGGGTCTGATAGGAGACAGGGTTAAGGGTATGCCACACTAAACAATATCGCTAACGGGATCGCTAAAAAACGTCACTATTTAGCGATCCCGTTAGCGATGTTGTTCAGTGCGGCATCTGCCAGCGACGAGCTTCCTGCTGTGATCTCGCTCGTCGCTGGAATCGCTCCGGACCCTATTTTCTCGTCGGCGCTCCCGCTGGGTAAGTATCTAATCGCTGTGTGGCACCTTTTCTTAGCGATTTAGCGGTACTTTTGTACCGCTAAAGTCGTTAAGAAGATCGCTAACGGCGATAGCGTCGTTAACTATATCGCTAAATGCGGCAGCATTTAGCGATATAGAAACAATCCCGCTAGCGATCGCATTAGTATGCGTCGTTATCGTGATCGCTAGCGGGATTGTTTAGTGTGGCAGTACCTTTAGGTTGGAGACTTGGACCTCTGAACCATTATCAGTACCTCCAAGGTGAGGGATTAGTTAGGACCCCAGTTTAGGGTCAGGTTAGATCCCGGTCCACCTCTTTCCTGTTTCAGCTCATCAAGTTCTCAAGATTAACCCTGAGTTCAGCAGATATCGTGTCAGGTAAATCTATTCTATACTTACATGCCGATGTTCCTATACTAGTTGTTGTATAGAGTGTTGTTCCTGTATTAATAGTTTACTGACATTGTATACATATCATTAGACAGCGTGACATTTTCACTGGCCCTAAAAAATTATCTCCAGTTACCATGGATCCAGTAGCCCAGCTGGCTCTGCAGTTGCAGGGATTATCCATGGAGCTGACGGACATTAAGTCCAAAGTTTTGTCTCCCCTGGAGCAAACCAGAGTTGAACCTAAAGTAGCTCTCCCGGACAGGTTCACTGGTGGGCGAGACAAATTTTTCACCTTCCGGGAGGCATGTAAATTGTATTTTCGGCTTCGGCCTCGATCATCAGGGAGTGATGAGCAGAGAGTGGGAATTGTTATCTCACTTCTGCAAGGGGACCCTCAATCCTGGGCATTTTCCCTTCCTCCGGGATCCCCGGCTCTACTGTCTGTAGATCAATTTTTTACTGCCCTGGGATTGGTATATGATGACCCAGATCGGGTCTCTCTTGCTGAGACAAAATTACGTAAGATACAGCAGGGAGATCGTCCGGCAGAGGAATTTGCTTCTGAGTTTCGTAGATGGGCCACAGATACTCAGTGGAATGACCCAGCTCTTAGGAGCCAGTTTTGTCATGGGCTTTCTGATAAATTAAAAGACGTTTTGGCTCAGTATGAGTCTCCTCATTCACTGGAGGCTGCTATGGCCTTAGCTATCCGTACTGATAGACGGCTTCGGGAGAGGGGTGAGGTAACCCCACTCCCTGTTGTTTCTCCACCTACCACTAAAGTCCCTTATGTTGAGGTTCCCCTTGTCTGTTCGGATGAGCCTATGCAGTTGGGAGGGACATCATTTCGTAGGAGGGGATTGGCGGTACGCCGCAGGACTAGAAGATGTTTTTTCTGCGGGAAAGAGGGACATTTTGTTGGAGAATGTCCATCCCGTGCCTTGTTGAGCCAAAAGTCACCGGAAAACTGTTAATCCCAGGTTGTGTGGTGGACGACAACCTGGGAGTATGTATTTCATCCGCCAGTTCGTCTCAGTTCCTTGTACCAGTGGAGGTGGTAGTTGGTACGAGAGTGGAGAGATTGTCTGTTCTTCTTGATAGTGGTTCCGGGGCTAATCTGGTTGACGCTCAGTTTGCTCAGGCTCAAGGTATGCATCTGAGTGTATTGGTCAAACCGATCCCTATATTCTCCATTGACGCCAGGCCTCTCGGCCAAGGTAGCTTTGTTCATGAGGTTCATAACATTGACCTTCGGGTAGGGGCAATACATAGGGAACAATTATCTTGTTATGTGTTGGAGGGTCTACCTACTCCCATTGTGTTGGGACTTCCTTGGTTGGTTAAACATAACCCTGTGATTAATTGGCAGTCCAGAGAAATAAGCCAATGGGGTAAGTTTTGCAAAAGCAACTGCATGAACACAGTCATCAGTGCGGTCGTGCCTAGTACATTGCCTCCTTTTTTGGAGGATTTTGGGGATGTGTTCTCTGAGGAGGGGTGTCAGGAGTTGCCTCCTCATCGCGTGTATGACTGCTCTATTAATCTCCTTCCTGATGCTAAGTTGCCTAAAGCTAGGTTGTATAATCTTTCTGGTCCTGAGAGGCAGGCTATGAAAGATTATATTTCTGAAAGTCTGGCCAAAGGGCATATTAGACCTTCATCTTCCCCAGTAACCGCGGGGTTCTTCTTTGTGAAGAAGAAAGATGGAGGCCTACGCCCTTGCTTGGATTTCCGCGAACTTAATCGGATTACTGTTCGAGATCCGTATCCACTCCCTCTTATTCCTGATCTCTTCAATCAAATTGTTGGCGCCAAATGGTTTTCTAAATTGGATCTCAGGGGGGCGTATAATCTGATTAGGATAAAAGAGGGGGATGAGTGGAAAACGGCGTTTAACACGCCGGAGGGACATTATGAGAACCTAGTCATGCCTTTTGGTCTGACTACTGCACCAGCAGTATTCCAACATTTTGTTAATGACATTTTTCGTCACCTTGTGGGGCTGTTTGTGGTTGTATATTTGGACGACATTTTAATTTACTCGCCAGATCTTGTGTCTCATCAGGAGCATGTGAGACAGGTGTTGCAGATCTTGCGAGACAATAAACTATACGCCAAACTGGAGAAGTGTGTATTTGCCGTACAGGAACTTCAGTTTTTGGGTTTTTTGGTGTCAGCCTCCGGTTTCCGTATGGACCCTGAAAAGGTGAGAGCAGTGCTTGAATGGGATCAGCCAGGGGATCTTAAGGCTCTGCAGCGTTTTTTGGGGTTTGCTAACTACTACCGGAAATGTATTTGTAATTTCTCATCTGTCGTCAAACCTCTCACTGACATGACAAGAAAAGGGACGGATTTTTCTAAATGGTCGGACAAAGCTTGCCAAGCCTTTTCCTCTTTGAAGAAATGTTTTGCTTCGGCACCCGTTCTCATCCAACCAGATGCATCTCAGCCGTTCATTGTGGAGGTGGATGCGTCTGACGTAGGGGTGGGTGCTATATTGTCCCAGGGTCCGTCCCCTGGTAAATGGCATCCGTGCGCTTTCTTTTCTAAGAAATTGTCGTCCGCCGAAAGGAATTATGATATCGGCAATAGGGAACTTTTGGCCATTAAGTTAGCTTTTGAAGAATGGCGTCACTTTTTGGAGGGGGCAGTCCACCCGGTCACCGTTATTACTGATCACAAGAACCTGTTGTATTTGGAATCCGCTAAGCGTCTGAATTCCAGACAAGCTCGATGGTCGTTGTTTTTTACCAGGTTTAATTTTGTCGTCACTTATCGCCCGGGGTCTAAGAATGTAAAGGCTGATGCCTTGTCTCGCAGTTTCCCAGGGCCGGGAAAACAGATGACCCGAGTCCTATCCTTCAGGAGGGGGTGGTAGTGTCGGCTGTATTTTCTGAGCTTGAGGAGGAGGTGTTAGAGGCTCAGGGGGACGCCCCTGCAGGACCTCCAGGGAGACTGTTTGTCCCAAATCTGTTGAGACAAAAGGTTATTGAGGCACATCATAATTCTGCTCTAGCAGGACATCCAGGGAGTAAGGCTACTTTAGATGTCCTTTCTCGCCGGTTTTGGTGGCCTAATGCTAATAAAGATGTTATAACTTTTGTCGCGTCATGTGGGGTGTGTGCTCGCTCTAAAACCCCTCATACCCGTCCGTCTGGGACCCTTTTACCCTTGAAACTTCCGGAGCGTCCATGGACTCATTTATCTATGGACTTCATTACGGACCTTCCTCCGTCGTCAGGGAATACTGTCATACTGGTGGTTGTTGACAGGTTCAGTAAGATGGCACATTTCGTTGCTCCTACTGCACTCCCTAATGCTAAAACTCTGGCGCAGGTGTTCATTGGGGAGATTGTGAGACTTCATGGGTTGCCTTCTGATGTGGTGTCAGATAGGGGGTCTCAGTTTGTGTCCAAATTTTGGAGGGCATTTTGTTTACGTCGGGGGATGCAATTGTCATTTTCCTCGGCTTTTCATCCGCAGACCAATGGTCAGACAGAGCGTCTGAATCAGAGCTTAGAGACATATCTCCGGTGTTTTGTCTCAGAGAACCAAGAGGACTGGTCTTCTTTCTTGCCTCTGGCAGAGTTCGCTCTTAACAACAGGCGGAGCGAGTCCACTGGTAAGTCCCCGTTTTTTGGGGCATATGGTTTCCATCCCCAGTTTTGTACTTTCAATGGGGGGGCCCTTCTGGGGTTCCTGAGGAGGAGCGTTTCTCGTCGTCACTTGCTTCTGTGTGGAGAGGTGTATTGAATAATCTGAGTGCTATGGGGAACCGTTACAAACGTATGGCTGATAGGAGGAGAGTTTCTGGTCCAGATCTGAATGTGAACGATCTGGTATGGTTGTCTACCAGGAATATAAAACTTAAAGTGCCCTCCTGGAAACTGGGTCCCAGATTCATCGGGCCTTACAGGATCAGTTCCATAATTAATCCTGTGGCATTTCGTCTGGACCTCCCTCCTACGTTTAAAATTCATAATGTGTTCCACAAGTCATTACTTAAAAGGTATGTGGCACCAGTCATACCGTCACCTCTACCTCCTCCTCCTGTGTTGGTCAATGGTAACTTGGAATTTCAAGTATCAAAGATCATTGACTCACGTCTGAATCGCCGG
>JARQOD010000001.1:987398483-987528821 GCA_033576555.1 Oophaga sylvatica | reverse complement strand
ACGTTGCTAGCAACATAAATACCAAACAGACATGTGTTTCCGTCTGGGAGAATCGAGAAAGATTCCTATCCATGTTTTACATCATCATCTTTTATAGTATTTAGTGAGCTTGTACCTCAACCAATAGTATAAAACCACCCTACAACATTTAACCAATGAAAATACAAGAAAATTGACCTATAAGAATACAAGAAAATTAACCTATAAGAATACAAGAAAATAGGAAACTACATATATGGTCATATCCACGTGACCATAGAAGCGAACAATAGTATCTTATATCTTGTCCAAACTGGAGCGGTCTGGTTTTATTACAGCCATGACCTTTACTCTACTTCTCTACAACGGCCAGGAACTATAGCCTTGTTAAGTAACAGAATTTATCTCATAAACCACAAGATGGAGTTACAAACACAAAATGGAACATTCAGTTTTGATCTTTCTTAATTTAGTACTTCACACCACCATGCTGCCCCCTTTCATAACAGGTCATTTCTTTACACTGTCCCCTCACACTGTGTTTCTCCTATACTGCAGTCTCTATGATTTACCCCTCCTCACACTTCCCCTATGTATACTTCCCCTCCTTGCTATGCACTCAAACTGTCTCCCCATGCTGTCCTCTCTTTATACTGCCCTCCCACACTAACCAATCTCTATACTGTGACTCTTCACCACCCCCTACTGACCCATCACATTTTTCTCTCCCATTTCTCTGTCTGTGGGTGTCTGTGTACCCATGCGAGGAACAGCCCATAGTGATTGTACTTATGCGTTGTCTGATGGGACTAGTACTCCCATCCGACTATGTCTGCTGTCGCATATAACAGAGACAGCATGAGCCGATGATGGGAGAGTAGTCTCATCATCCGGCGCCTGAGTTCAATTGTAAAAAAAAATCATAACATTGACATAATCACATACAAAATAAATACTGTACTCACCGAACACCTAATCCCCAACGTTCGCGTCTCCTGCTAGCAATCAAAATAATAAACCAACATATACTCCCTGTCTGCCGTAGTCCCACGTCGATGTCACCCGGCCGCCAGCGATACACTGACAGGAGGTAGTCGCTCCCACAGTGTATCACTGAGCCGCCGTGAGAGTTCACCCAAGTACATCAGCTGATCAGCTCCTGTGCTCTCACTTATGACACCGCTGCGGGAGAAAGTTCTCACACAACAGTAGTGCCGTAAGTGAGAGCACCGGAGCTGATGAACTCCGGTGAACTCTCACGGCAGCTCAGTGATACACTGACAGGAGGTAGTCGCTCACGCAGTGTATCACTGAGCCGCCGTGAGAGTTCACCCAAGTACATCAGCTGATCAGCTCGGGTGCTCTCACTTATGACACCGCTGCGGGAGAAAGTTCTCACACAACGGTTAGTGCCGTAAGTGAGAGCACCGGAGCTGATGAACTCCGGTGAACTCTCACGGCAGCTCAGTGATACACTGCGTGAGCGATTACCTCCTGGCAGTGTATTGCCGGAGGCCAGGTAGAGTGGTCACATTTCCCGATGTGACTGTTCTACACATCAGATCGCCGTGAGACACTTGGTATTAAATGGACTACGTCGGACAGTATAGTATATGTGTCATGTGTGCATTGCCACGAAGATCGTCGCGGTTGCACATTTTGACTTCTCACAGCTGAGCTGCTGTTTCTTTGTGTTTGGCCAGCTAGGGAGTTAATTCTGTCTGTGCTCGGTGCTGGGACTGGGTGCAGTTTCTCCCGGCTGCAATTGATTATTTGTTGATTGGTTTCCTTTAAATTCCTGGTTGTCTGCTTGGGGAGTTGCCAGTGAAACCTTCATGCAGACCACAGATAGGAATGAATCTGTATAGACTTTAGTTGTGAGCTCCTTAGTTGTTCTAAGCTCAACTTGGTTAGAGTTTATTTCCCAGACCATTTATGTTCTTTGGTGTTTGAGTGTGTATGCAAGCGAGTGTTATCCTGTCTGTCTTATATGTCTAATCTGTGTATTTAGCTGAGATCAGCCCATATCCCTTTGGTGGTAGTCAGGATCCTTCTTAGGACTGATTACAGGGTTCAGGGTCTGATAGGAGACAGGGTTAAGGGTATGCCACACTAAACAATATCGCTAACGGGATCGCTAAAAAACGTCACTATTTAGCGATCCCGTTAGCGATGTTGTTCAGTGCGGCATCTGCCAGCGACGAGCTTCCTGCTGTGATCTCGCTCGTCGCTGGAATCGCTCCGGACCCTATTTTCTCGTCGGCGCTCCCGCTGGGTAAGTATCTAATCGCTGTGTGGCACCTTTTCTTAGCGATTTAGCGGTACTTTTGTACCGCTAAAGTCGTTAAGAAGATCGCTAACGGCGATAGCGTCGTTAACTATATCGCTAAATGCGGCAGCATTTAGCGATATAGAAACAATCCCGCTAGCGATCGCATTAGTATGCGTCGTTATCGTGATCGCTAGCGGGATTGTTTAGTGTGGCAGTACCTTTAGGTTGGAGACTTGGACCTCTGAACCATTATCAGTACCTCCAAGGTGAGGGATTAGTTAGGACCCCAGTTTAGGGTCAGGTTAGATCCCGGTCCACCTCTTTCCTGTTTCAGCTCATCAAGTTCTCAAGATTAACCCTGAGTTCAGCAGATATCGTGTCAGGTAAATCTATTCTATACTTACATGCCGATGTTCCTATACTAGTTGTTGTATAGAGTGTTGTTCCTGTATTAATAGTTTACTGACATTGTATACATATCATTAGACAGCGTGACATTTTCACTGGCCCTAAAAAATTATTCCAGTTACCATGGATCCAGTAGCCCAGCTGGCTCTGCAGTTGCAGGGATTATCCATGGAGCTGACGGACATTAAGTCCAAAGTTTTGTCTCCCCTGGAGCAAACCAGAGTTGAACCTAAAGTAGCTCTCCGGACAGGTTCACTGGTGGGCGAGACAAATTTTTCACCTTCCGGGAGGCATGTAAATTGTATTTTCGGCTTCGGCCTCGATCATCAGGGAGTGATGAGCAGAGAGTGGGAATTGTTATCTCACTTCTGCAAGGGGACCCTCAATCCTGGGCATTTTCCCTTCCTCCGGGATCCCCGGCTCTACTGTCTGTAGATCAATTTTTTACTGCCCTGGGATTGGTATATGATGACCCAGATCGGGTCTCTCTTGCTGAGACAAAATTACGTAAGATACAGCAGGGAGATCGTCCGGCAGAGGAATTTGCTTCTGAGTTTCGTAGATGGGCCACAGATACTCAGTGGAATGACCCAGCTCTTAGGAGCCAGTTTTGTCATGGGCTTTCTGATAAATTAAAAGACGTTTTGGCTCAGTATGAGTCTCCTCATTCACTGGAGGCTGCTATGGCCTTAGCTATCCGTACTGATAGACGGCTTCGGGAGAGGGGTGAGGTAACCCCACTCCCTGTTGTTTCTCCACCTACCACTAAAGTCCCTTATGTTGAGGTTCCCCTTGTCTGTTCGGATGAGCCTATGCAGTTGGGAGGGACATCATTTCGTAGGAGGGGATTGGCGGTACGCCGCAGGACTAGAAGATGTTTTTTCTGCGGGAAAGAGGGACATTTTGTTGGGGGATGTCCATCCCGTGCCTTGTTGAGCCAAAAGTCACCGGAAAACTGTTAATCCCAGGTTGTGTGGTGGACGACAACCTGGGAGTATGTATTTCATCCGCCAGTTCTTCTCAGTTCCTTGTACCAGTGGAGGTGGTAGTTGGTACGAGAGTGGAGAGATTGTCTGTTCTTCTTGATAGTGGTTCCGGGGCTAATCTGGTTGACGCTCAGTTTGCTCAGGCTCAAGGTATGCATCTGAGTGTATTGGTCAAACCGATCCCTATATTCTCCATTGACGCCAGGCCTCTCGGCCAAGGTAGCTTTGTTCATGAGGTTCATAACATTGACCTTCGGGTAGGGGCAATACATAGGGAACAATTATCTTGTTATGTGTTGGAGGGTCTACCTACTCCCATTGTGTTGGGACTTCCTTGGTTGGTTAAACATAACCCTGTGATTAATTGGCAGTCCAGAGAAATAAGCCAATGGGGTAAGTTTTGCAAAAGCAACTGCATGAACACAGTCATCAGTGCGGTCGTGCCTAGTACATTGCCTCTTTTTTGGAGGATTTTGGGGATGTGTTCTCTGAGGAGGGGTGTCAGGAGTTGCCTCCTCATCGCGTGTATGACTGCTCTATTAATCTCCTTCCTGATGCTAAGTTGCCTAAAGCTAGGTTGTATAATCTTTCTGGTCCTGAGAGGCAGGCTATGAAAGATTATATTTCTGAAAGTCTGGCCAAAGGGCATATTAGACCTTCATCTTCCCAGTAACCGCGGGGTTCTTCTTTGTGAAGAAGAAAGATGGAGGCCTACGCCCTTGCTTGGATTTCCGCGAACTTAATCGGATTACTGTTCGAGATCCGTATCCACTCCCTCTTATTCCTGATCTCTTCAATCAAATTGTTGGCGCCAAATGGTTTTCTAAATTGGATCTCAGGGGGGCGTATAATCTGATTAGGATAAAAGAGGGGGATGAGTGGAAAACGGCGTTTAAACGCCGGAGGGACATTATGAGAACCTAGTCATGCCTTTTGGTCTGACTACTGCACCAGCAGTATTCCAACATTTTGTTAATGACATTTTTCGTCACCTTGTGGGGCTGTTTGTGGTTGTATATTTGGACGACATTTTAATTTACTCGCCAGATCTTGTGTCTCATCAGGAGCATGTGAGACAGGTGTTGCAGATCTTGCGAGACAATAAACTATACGCCAAACTGGAGAAGTGTGTATTTGCCGTACAGGAACTTCAGTTTTTGGGTTTTTTTGGTGTCAGCCTCCGGTTTCCGTATGGACCTGAAAAGGTGAGAGCAGTGCTTGAATGGGATCAGCCAGGGGATCTTAAGGCTCTGCAGCGTTTTTTGGGGTTTGCTAACTACTACCGGAAATGTATTTGTAATTTCTCATCTGTCGTCAAACCTCTCACTGACATGACAAGAAAAGGGACGGATTTTTCTAAATGGTCGGACAAAGCTTGCCAAGCCTTTTCCTCTTTGAAGAAATGTTTTGCTTCGGCACCCGTTCTCATCCAACCAGATGCATCTCAGACATCATTAGACAGCGTGACAATATGTTGGTTTATTATTTTTTGATTGCAGGAAACGAGGGTGTCGGGGGTTAGGCATTCCATAAGTATGATTAGTTCAGATTCAATAAAGGAGTCTGTGTGATTATTTCAAATACAGGACTTTATTCTGGCTGTGTGTTTATTTACCATATAACTATAGGATTAGTAATGGAGAGGTGTCTTATAGACACCTCTCCATTACTAACCTGTGGGCTTGATGTCACTGGACAATACAAAGGTGACATGAACCCCAGAACTATGAACCCCACTTGCCACCACTACAGGGCAAGTGGAAAGAGCGAGGCTAAGTGCCAGAATTGGCGCATCTATAAGATGCGCCATTTCTGGGGCGGCTGAGAGTTGATGTTTTTAGCCTGGGGGGGGTGCCAATATACATGGCCCCTTCCCAGGCTATTAACATGAGCCTGCAGCTGTCTGCCTACCCTTTGCTGGTTCGATTTTATAGGGGGACCCCATGTCAATTTTTTTCTAGGGTTCCCTGGTAAAATAGCCAGTAAAGGCTAAGCAAACATCTGTGAGCAGATATTAATAGCCTGGGAACCTTTATGGCTTTTGGCTCCTTCCCAGAAATATAACATCAGCCCTCAGCCGTCGGCTTTTCCTCTGCTGGTTACGAAAATAACACGGGAGCCCGCGCCCTTTTTTTTTTTTTCATTTTTTGAAAAATAAACATATTGCATTTCACACAGATTTCTGACAGTTGCTGTTTTGTTACAGCATACGTTGGTTAACCCTTAACGACCGCCGATACGCCTTTTAACGGCGGTCATTAAGGGTACTTAAACCACAGCGGAAAACTGTGGAAAAAGTGAATAGCGCCCCCAGAGGCGCATTTTCTCCGGGGTCTCGGCTACCGGGGGTAGCCGAGACCCCAGAGAACATGAATCGGGTCGGTTTTTACCGACCCGATGTTGCGATCGCCGTTATTAGGCCGAGGTCACACTGGCGACAGAATCGGACGACTGCAATACGATGAAATATCGTATTGCAGTCTGCCCTATGTTGATCTATGGATCAGCTCCCAGTATCCGATTTTTAGTGGTCCGTTTTAATCGTCCGAGTGCAATCGCAGCATGCTGCGATTGTCACCGATTGTGGGTCGACTATCGCCAATGCAAGTCTATGGGAGCGATGAAAAATCGTATTACAAACGGACCGCACGTGTGACTTGCGATTAAATCGCATCGGTGTCCTTTAGAAAAGCCGGCAATTCATCCCCAGCTATACTGTAAAATCACACTGACAGCTTTAATAAAGAATAGAAAGAATAGATATACACACATAGAATACATATATATATATATATATGTCATTGTGACATATATATATTGTAGCATTCCAGGGGGTATAGCTCTAGGATCGCTGTCTGGGTAGACAGAATGGCATATAAACAGTTCATTCAGACAGCAGTTCTGGTGTAAAACTGGCCGCAACCAGCTTTATTAAAGTCCACAGCAAACAGATAAAACAAAGCATAAACAGAAAACCTGGGCTTGTCTAGCCACTAATTACACTTAGATAGATGGCCCTCTCTATCCGGGACCCAGACTCTACCAGTCTGTGCCCAAAACAACACATATCACATATGTTACCAGTATGGAGCTTCACAGATACTCCTCCTTGTGTCTGAAGGCACCTTCCATGTCCAGACTTGAGAGAGATCCACTCCTATTCAGCCGCTCTTCACACGGATTCGCACTGAGACTACTCCTATGTCCGGGGTCCTTCCTGCACCCAAACTGAGATAGCTCAAACACTCTTGGAGACTGCTTCCTTGTGCCAGGACACCTCTCTGTGTCCAGGCTAAAGACAGCTCTAACACTCTTGGAGACTGCTTCCTTGTGCCAGGACACCTCTCTGTGTCCAGGCTAAAGACAGCTCTAACACTCTTGGAGACTGCTTCCTTGTGCCAGGACACCTCTCTGTGTCCAGGCTAAAGACAGCTCTAACACTCTTGGAGACTGTTTCTTGTGCCAGGACACCTTCCTGTGTCCAGGCTAAACTAGCTCTAACACTGTTGGAGACTGTTTCTTGTGCCAGGACACCTTCCTGTGTCCAGGCTAAACTAGCTCTCAGATTGTGTTTGCAGACACCTACTTCTGGTCTCCTAATTAAGACCTGAGTAGTTTCAGGCTTGTGCTGCAAGTGTGTGCTGAATGTGAGGTGTAGTGACCTTTCTCTACCACTGGGTTTACAAAGCCACACATTTCCCTTATACCTAGGTGAAATGTACACCCCATTCATCACATATTCACTCACTGTCTCACAATATACATATATTTATAGTTCTTACACTTCTACATACTGTAATAGCCGCTAATTCAATTGCCGGCTTTTGTGAAATCACAGAAGCCGACATGAAATGATACATTGTTTGCACACAGTTAACCATGTCATTTCCTGTATTTTGATATATGGTTTGAACTTACAATTACATAAGTGTATGTGTGCAAAATTTCAGACATGTAGGGGTTAATTAACGGTGTAAATTCGTTGAAAAAAAATGCGTGGGCTCCCGCTGTATTTTCTCCACCAGACAGACAAAGCAAGCGAGTGGGGGCAGGTAATAATAGCCTAGGGAGGGTACATTTTTTGTGTGCCCCCCCTGGCTACTAACATCTGCCCCCAGACACCCCAGAAAGGGCAAATCTCTAATTAGATTTGCCCTTTCTGGCACTTTGCCTGTCTATTCCCATTGCCCTGTAGCGGTGGCGAATGGGTTAATAAAGGGTTAAAGGCACCTTGCAATTGAAAGGTCACTTTAAGCCAGGTTAATAATTGAGAGCTGTCAATTAGACAACTATCAATTATTAATCCTATTGTATGAAAGAAAAATCAAACACACACATTTTAATAAAAAGAAGTTTAATGAAATAATCACACAGTTTTTGACCATATTTTATTTTCCTGCTCAAACCATTTCCTGTAATAAAAATAAAATAAAAAAGCAAAATTATTCTTACCAATCCGATGTACAGTCAGGTCCCACGGTGTAATCAATCAGAAAGGGTTAACAGGTTACAGCTCGCAGAGAGCTAATGCTGTCTCCTAGCTGTAACCCCCCCGAATGAATAACTTCCTCTACCAGCGAAAGGAGAGGAAGAGATTAATGAGTGGAGCTTAATTGATTTATTGCCACTTTCACTTCAGTGACCTGACCTAAAGTGAAAGTGGGACACAATCAATTAAGCTTCATTCATGAATCACATCCTCTCCTGTCCGCCGGAGATAAGCTCATTCATTCAGGAGCTATCAGCTGAGCACGCAGGATTACTTGCTCTGCTTAGCTGATTGCTAGTTAACCCTTTGTGAAGGATTACATCGTGGGACGTGACAGATCGCCAGATAGTTAAGAATAATGTTGTTTTATTATTTTTTCTTTATTATAGAAGATCAAGGGCTTCGCACGGATTAAGAGTTTAATAAAAGATGGTCAAAAAATGTGTTTTTATTTCATTAAAATTATTTATTCTTAAAGTGTGTGCGTTTTTTTATTTCCTTCAATAGGATTAATAATTGATAGTTGTCTAATTGACAGCTCTCAATTATTAACCTGGCTTAAAGTGACCTTTCAATTGCAAGGTGCCTTTAACCCTTTATTAACCCATTCGCCACCGCTACAGGGCAATGGGAATAGACAGGCAAAGTGCCAGAAAGGGCAAATCTAATTAGAGATTTGCCCTTTCTGGGGTGTCTGGGGGTAGATGTTAGTAGCCAGGGGGGGCACAAAAAAAATGTACCCTCCCTAGGCTATTATTATCTGCCCCACTCGCTTTGCTTTGTCTGTCTGGTGGAGAAAATACAGCGGGAGCCCACGCATTTTTTTTCAACGAATTTACACCGTTAATTAACCCCTACATGTCTGAAATTTTGCACACATACACTTATGTAATTGTAAGTTCAAACCATATATCAAAATACAGGAAATGACATGGTTAACTGTGTGCAAACAATGTATCATTTCATGTCGGCTTTTGTGATTTCACAAAAGCCGGCAATTGAATTAGCGGCTATTACAGTATGTAGAAGTCTAGGAACTATAAATATATATATATATACATGTCACAATGACATATATATATATATATATATATATATATAAATATATATATATATATATGTGTTCTATGTGTGTATATCTATTCTTTCTTTTGTGATTTAAATACTATTCTTTTGGATCCATTATATGTCAGTTTTGCAAGCCTGCGAGAAATTCTCGCAAGTCGGATGAAAATCGGATGTTACAAGCTACACACACATGCGACTAAATCGCATCTTTGAAGGAAAATCGGATGCCAGGCGGATGTGTGATGTTTTCATTTTGTTCGAATCGACCGACTAAAATGGTCCGATTTTTTGTAGTTGTGTCTGACCCCGGCCTTAACCCTATAACGGCGATCGCAACAACAAAAAAAAAATCTGATGTGCCATTTCATTTCTCTGTCCTCTGATGTCATCGGACATCAGAGGACAGAGAAAAAGGGTCCCCGGGAACCCCCTTGTGTCCCCCAATGTGCCCCTTGTGGCCCGCGGGCCCACCTGCTTCCTCCGGTGGGCGCCTCCATCTTGAATGGCGGGCGCATGCTCAGTGCGCCCGCCGCGTTCTGCTGGGGGGGTGGGCAATTTTCTCTGGGGTCTCGGCTGCTGAGGGTAGCCGAGACCCCAGAGAACATGATCCGGGTCGGTAGTTACCGACCCCGGTGTCGCGATCGCCGTTATACTAAGTATAACGGCGACCGCAAAAAAAAAAAGATTTCTCTCCCCTCTGATGTGATCGCACATCAGAGGGGAGAGAATGAGGGTCCCCAGGTCCCCCGATCGCCCCCCCCTATACCTCCCGGTGTCCTCCGTCCTCCTCAAGGCCCCAGGATCCCGGCGTCTTCTTCCTGTAAAAAAAAAATGGCGGGTGCATGCGCAGTGCGCCCGCCGATCTGTTTGGCGGCAGATTCAAAAAAAGTTTCATTCATTCTCACAAAAGTACATTTTGATCACTGTGATAAACTATCACAGTGATCAAAATAAAAAAAAACAGTACATAACCCCCCCATTTATCACCCCCTTAGTTAGGGACATATAATAAAATATAGAAATCATATTTTTTTTCATTTTTCTGTTAGGGTTAGGGTTAAGGCTAGGGTTAGGGTTATAATTAGGGTTAGGGTTATAATTAGGATTAGGGTTAGCATTAGGGTTAGGGTTATAATTAGGGTTAGGGTTAGGCTGGGTTCATACTGCGTTATGGCAGTCCGTTAGACGGACTGCATTACACTGCGGTATAACGCGGTGTAACGCAGTCCGTTAACGCTGCCATTCACCCCCATTTGAGGGCGCATCGCGACGAATGCCGTAAAGCGGCATGCGTTCGCGACGTGCCATCATTCAGTGACGGAGCCTCGGACGCGGGCTGCAGCGTCTGGGCTCCGTCACCGCTAGCGCAGATGAATCATCTGCTGATTCCTCTTCGCTAGCAGGTATAGCATAATGCGATCGTGTTATGCTATACCGTTACCAGCCCCTCAACGCTATGTGTTGAACTGGTCTGGGCTGGTAAAACGCAAAATGAACCCAGCCTTAGGGTTAGGGTTACAATTAGGTTTAGGGTTACAATTAGGGTTAGGGCTACAATTAGGGTTAGGGCTACAATTAGGGTTAGGGTTGGAATTAGGGTTGGGATTAGGGTTAGGATTAGGGTTAGGGTTGGGATTAGGGGTGTGTTGGGGTTAGGGTTGGAGCTAGAATTGAGGGGTTTCCACTATTTAGGCACATCAGGGGGTCTCCAAACATTACGTGGCGTTCAAAAAGTCAGATGGCGCTCCCTCCCTTCCGAGCCCTGCCGTGCGCCCAAACAGTGGTTTACCCCAACATATGGGGTATCAGCGCACTCAGGACAAATTGCCCACCAATTTTGGGGTTCTAATTTCTCTTGTTACCCTTGGGAAAATAAAAAATAGCTGGCTAAAAAAATCATTTTTGAGGAAAAAATTTTTTTTTATTTTCACGGCTCTGCGTTTATAAATTTCTGTGAAGCACTTTGGGGTTCAAAGTGCTCACCACACATCTAGATAAGTTCCTTAGGGGGTCTAGTTTCCAAAATGGGGTCACTTGTGGGGGTTTTCCACTGTTTAGGCACATCTGGGGCACTGCAAACGGAACATGACCCCCATCAACGTCTGCATTCCAAAACGTCATTACTTCCTTTCCAAGCCCTGCTGTGCGCCAAAACAGTTTCCACCCCCCCACATATTTGGTATCAGCGTACTCAGGACAAATTGGACAACAACTTTTGGGGTCCAATTTCCTTGTAAAAAATCAAAAATTTGGGACTAAAAAAATCATTTTTGTGGAAAATTGATTATTTTTTTTTTTCACACCCAGGCATTATAAACTTTTGTGAAACACTTGGGATTCAAAGTGCTCACCACAGATCTAGATAAGTTACTTAGGGGGTCTAGTTTCCAAAATGGGGTCACTTGTGGGGGTTTTCCACTGTTTAGGCTCATCTGGGGCACTGCAAACGGAACATGACCCCCATCAACGTCTGTATTCCAAAACTTTATTACTTCCTTTCCAAGCCCTGCCGTGCGCCCAAACAGTTTCCCCCCGCCACATATTTGGTATCAGCATACTCAGGACAAATTGGACAACAACTTTTAGGGTCCAATTTCCTTGTGAAAAATAAAAAATTTGGGACTAAAAAATCATTTTTGTGGAAAATTGATTTTTTTTTTTTTCACACCCAGGCATTATAAACTTTTGTGAAACACTTGGGGGTTCAAAGTGCTCACAACAGATCTAGATAAGTTCCATAGGGGGTCTAGTTTCCAAAATGGTGTTACTTGTGGGGGGTTTCCACTGTTTAGGCGCATCAGGGGCTCTCCAAACACGACATGGTGTCCAATCTCAATTCCAGCCAATTTTGGTTTGAAAAAGTGAAACGGCGCTGCTTCCATTCCAATCCCTGCCGTGCGCCCAAACAGTGGTCCCCCCCCATATATGGGGTATCAGCATACTCAGGACAAATTGGACAACAACTTTTGTGGTCTAATTTCTCCTGTTACCTTGGGAAAATAAAAAATTGGGACTAAACGATCAGGTTTGTGGAAAAAATATGATTTTTTATTTTCACGCCCGGGCGTTATAAACTTCTGTGAAGCACTTGGGGGTTCAAAGTGCTCACCACACATCTAGATAAGTTCCTTAGGGGTCTAGTTTCCAAAATGGGGTCACTTGTGGGGGGTTTCCACTGTTTAGACACATCAGGGCCTCTACAAATGTGACATGGCGTCCAGCCAATTCGGCGTTGAAAAAGTCAAACGGAGCTCCTTCCCTTGCGACCTCTGCCGTGCGCCCAAAAAATGGTTTACCCCAACATATGGGGTATCAGTATGCTCAGGACAAATTGCACAAAAACTTTTGGGGTCTTGTTACCCTTGGGAAAATAAAAATTGGGGTGAAAAGATCATTTTTGTGGAAAAAATATGATTTTTTATTTTCACGGCTCTACGTTATAAACTTGTGTGAATCACTTGGAGGTTCAAAGTGCTCACCACACATCTAGTAAAGTTCCTTAAGGGGTCTAGTTTCCAAAATGGGGTCACTTGTTGGGGGTTTCCACTGTTTAGGCACATCAGGGGCTCTCTAAACGCGACATGGCATCCAGCCAATTCTGCGTTGAAAAAGTCAAACAGCACTCCTTCCCTTGCGACCTCTGCCGTGCACCCAAAAAGTGGTTTACCCCCACATATGGGGTATCAGTATGCTCAGGACAAATTGCACAAAAACTTTTGCGGTCTTGTTACCCTTGGGAAATTAAAAATTGGGGTGAAAAGATCATTTTTGTGGAAAAAAAATGATTTTTTTTTTCACGGCTCTACGTTATAAACTTGTGTGAAGCACTTGGAGGTTCAAAGTGCTCACCACACATCTAGATAAGTTCCTTAAGGGGTCTTGTTTCCAAAATGGGGTCACTTGTTGGGGGTTTCCACTGTTTAGACACATCAGGGGCTCTCTAAACGCGACATGGCATTCAGCCAATTCTGCGTTGAAAAAGTCAAACGGCGCTCCTTCCCTTGCGACCTCTGCCATGTGCCCAAAAAGTGGTTTACCCCACATATAGGGTATCGGCGTATTCAGAAGAAATTGCACAACAAATTTTGTGGTTCATTTTTTCTTTTAACACTTGTGAAAATAAAAAAAATTGGTTCCGAATTAAAGCTTTTGCAAAAAAAGTTAAATGTCAATTTTTTCCTTCCACATTGCTTCAGCTCCTGTGAAGCACCTGAAGGGTTAATAAACTTCTTGAATGTGGTTTTGAGCACCTTGAGGGGTGCAGTTTTTAGAATGGTGTCACTTTTGGGTATTTTCTTTCATATAGACCCCTCAAAGTGACTTCAAATGGGATGTGGTCCCTAAAATAAAAATGGTGTTGTAAAAATGAGAAATCGCTGGTCAACTTTTAACCCTTATAACTTCGTAACAAAAGAAAATTTTGTTCCCAAAATTGTGCTGATGTAAAGTAGACATGTGGGAAATGTTATTTATTAAGAAATTTGTGTGACATATCTCTCTGATTTAAGGGCATAAAAATGTAAAATTTGAAAATTGCTAAATTTTCAAAATTTTCGCCGTATTTCCATTTTTTTCATAAATAAACACAAGTTATATCACAGAAATTTTACCACTAACGTGAAGTACAATATGTCACGAAAAAACAATCTCAGAATCAGCTGGATTCGTTAAAGCGTTCCAGAGTTAAACCTCATAAAGTGACAGTGGTCAGAATTGTAAAAATTGGCCCGGTCATTAAGCTGCAAAATGGCTCTGTCGCTAAGGGGTTAATTATGTTAATGCTCCTACATAGGCTGGTTTGTGTGTACTCTTTATGTCTGACACCTGTTCATTCCTAAACCTCAGGCTTGGTATTACACATATATATATATTCACTTACATTTGTTTTGTGTGTGTAAACATTATAAATTTGAACATGGCTTGTGATGATATTATGGTCTTCAATGGACAATGAAAAAGAAGAGGTTGAACAAGGTAAAAATATCACAATTCTTTCTTTTTTAAATAATATATTTTTATTTAGCTCTATGGACTTACAAAAACGCATGAAAATCTGCATGAAAAACCGCAACAAACACGCATAAAAAAAAGTGCGGATTTTTCTGCCAAGAGATGCAGAAACTGCGCAGAAATTTCTGCAACTAAATCCGCAGCGTGCGTACATAGCCGAACAGTATCGCTGCGGCACAATGCACAACAGCTCACCAAGCTCGTAGATATAGCCCAGGTATGCGAGGGTCCCACAGAGAGGATAAAATATGATACAGGTAAGCATTTTTAATAATATCATGATTTAGATGTAGAATTCTGCATACGCGGCTCCAATGACCCTGCACTAATGTGGATTAGAAAAATACCATCCCCAGTCATTCATATCTGTACGGACAAAAGGGGCCAAAAATGGGATGGAAGAAGCCTCTTCAACATTTCTGTGTGTACAGCAGGTGTTGACTAACACAAGTAAATCTGTAACCGGTGCACTGGTTGGCGGTGTTACCTCTGAAGTCAGGTTGACTTTGTTGTTTCCCGTCACATGTGCATCCCATCCCATAGAAATGAACGGTGTCTCAGCCCAATCCAGCCAATGGATGAACTCAGTCACACATAAACGTCACATATGGCCGCCGACTATCCGGTGATTCATTGTCCTTGACCTTGTGGGGGGCACAGCTCTGTAATATTAGGGTGAGTTGATGGTCACCTACAAGCCAAGTATCTGGTGGTTACAGGGCAGTGCAGACCCCGGGGATGTCTCTTTGCAGGTCTTCTTCATAGTGTAGGAATCATGGCGGCTGAGACGTTTTTGCCCATCCGGTTGGGTGTAGCTCTTACTTAGACCCGCAGTGGTGTCATCTCTATTCGCCATTTGCTCCCGACCTGCAAAGATGCAGATGAGACTCCGTACGCAAGAAGAACAAGAGGACAACATAGCAGGGAGTAGAAGAAGACAAGATGCAAGGGAGAAGGCGAGGTTAATGTCTTGGGACACCAAGAGGAGGATTATAGAAGAATTAAAGGGTTATCTGGGACCACTCCTGCCGGCGATTCTCCTGCTTCCTGCTACATCAAGTCGACAAAGCAGCTTCTTCTCTTCTGCTCTGCCGATGTGGCGTCACTGCCAAGATGTTGCTTGACAGTCGGCCCAATCTAACAGCTGGGTGCCAGCTGTCAATCAGCACGACGTCAGCAGCGATGCCCCATCTACAGAGCAGAGCGGAAGAGAAGAAGCTGCTCTGTCGACGTGATGTCACAGGAAGCAGGAGAATCGCCGGCAGGAGCGGTCTGTGACTGCTCTGAGCCAGGAGAGATCGTCGTAGAGCAGAACAAGGAGGTAGATGGCAACTACAAGCCGATAAGTGTTTAGCCCCATAGGGAATACAAAAGGCTGGGAGTTTACAGACATGCGCCCTAAATCATCAACCAATTTTCACCAAATCTCTAACACAAAGGTATGAAATGTCGGATTCTTTTTTTTCGCAGCTCAGGGTTGTATAAACATTTTGCAACTTTTGGTTCTTATATACGAGACCCAGACGACTTTTTGACAAGTGTGTGGAGTTTATCCTGGAGATGAACGTCCAACAAATGCATCAGAATGTATGGCCCAGAAATGGCGTAATTATGGTGGAAATGTTCTCCAGGGCCCGGCAGGAAGCCAGTTCTTGTTTTAGGAATTCTTAACAACATCAAGAATCCCATATGGTGAATCTCGGCCACAGATCCCATATACAGGACTTACTTCTGCAGGGCGGTCAGGAGGCTCTGGGTTTCTCTGCTCTTGCTGTGCTGGGAGCCGTACACGGCCGTCTGGATCTCCAGACACTGTAGGGAAGGAACGAGAATCCGGCCGTCATATAGTCATACATTTACGAATGGTCAGTGCTACATCTATGGTGACCCCTGCCCACCAGTACCCACCAATGCCCACCAGTGCCTGCCCACCAATACCCACCAGAATCCACCAATGCCCACCAGTACCCACCAGTATCCACCAATGCCCACCAGTACTCACTAATGCCCATCTGAAGCAGCCCTAAGACCGGGATCTTATTACTTATTGTTACAAATACAATATACACTAAAATCCTACCCACAGATCATCTCTGACTACTTTAGGGTGCGATTTACATGCAAAAGCAGGACTATAGTAAATTTATGCAGTTAGCTCCCTCTAGTGGTGACAGCAGGCAATCACCATCGTACATTCAATTTATGCAGTTAGCTCCCTCTAGTGGTGACAGCAGGCAATCACAATCCTAAATCCAATTTATGCAGTCAGCTCCCTCTAGTGGTGACAGCAGGCAATCACAATCCTAAATCCAATTTATGCAGTCAGCTCCCTCTAGTGGTGACAGCAGACAGTCATAATCTTACATCCGATTTATGCAGTCAGCTCCCTCTAGTGGTGACAGCAGGCAGTCATAATCTTACATTCAATTTATGCAGCTAGCGCCCTCTAGTGGTGACAGCAGGCAGTCACAATCCTACATTCAATTTATGCAGCTAGCGCCCTCTAGTGGTGACAGCAGGCAATCACAATCCTACATCCGATTTATGCAGATAGTGCCCTCTAGTGGTGACAGCAGGCAGTCACAATCCTATATCCGATTTATGCAGCTTGCTCCCTCTAGTGGTGACAGCAGGCAGTCATAATCTTACATTCAATTTATGCAGTCGCTCCCTCTAGTGGTGACAGCAGGCAGTCACAATCCTAAATCCAATTTATGCAGTCAGCTCCCTCTAGTGGTGACAGCAGGCAGTCACAATCCTACATTCGATTTATGCAGTCAGCTCCCTCTAGTGGTGACAGCAAGCAGTCACAATCCTAAATCCAATTTATGCAGCTAGCTCCCTCTAGTGGTGACAGCAGGCAGTCACAATCCTAAATCCAATTTACGCAGCTAGCTCCCTCTAGTGGTGACAGCAGGCAGTCACAATCCTAAATCCAATTTACGCAGCTAGCTCCCTCTAGTGGTGACAGCAGGCAGTCACAATCTTACATTCGATTTATGCAGCTAGCGCCCTCTAGTGGTGACAGCAGGCAGTCACAATCTACATTCGATTTATGCAGCTAGCTCCCTCTAGTGGTGACAGCAGGCAGTCACAATCCTAAATCCAATTTATCGCAGCTAGCTCCCTCTAGTGGTGACAGCAGGCAGTCACAATCCTAAATCAATTTACGCAGTGCTCCCTCTAGGTGACAGCAGCAGTCACAATCCACATTCGATTTATGCAGCTAGCCCCTCTAGTGGTGACAGCAGGCAGTCACAATCTACATCCGATTTATGCAGCTAGTGCCCTCTAGTGGTGACAGTAGGCAGTCACAATCCTACATTCGATTTATGCAGTCAGCTCCCTCTAGTGGTGACAGCAGGTAGTCACAATCCTACATCCGATTTATGCAGTCAGCTCCCTCTAGTGGTGACAGCAGGTAGTCACAATCCTACATCCGATTTATGCAGCTAGCTCCCTCTAGTGGTGACAGCAGGCAGTCACAATCCTACATCCGATGTATGCAGCTAGCTCCCTTAGTGGTGACAGCAGGCAATCACAATCCTACATCCGATTTATGCAGATAGTGCCCTCTAGTGGTGACAGCAGGCAGTCACAATCCTATATCCGATTTATGCAGCTTGCTCCCTCTAGTGGTGACAGCAGGCAGTCATAATCTTACATTCAATTTATGCAGTCGCTCCCTCTAGTGGTGACAGCAGGCAGTCACAATCCTAAATCCAATTTATGCAGTCAGCTCCCTCTAGTGGTGACAGCAGGCAGTCACAATCCTACATTCGATTTATGCAGTCAGCTCCCTCTAGTGGTGACAGCAAGCAGTCACAATCTAAATCCATTTATGCAGCTAGCTCCCTCTAGTGGTGACAGCAGGCAGTCACTAATCTAATTCAATTTACGCAGCTAGCTCCCTCTAGTGGTGACAGCAGGCAGTCACAATCCTAAATCAATTTAGCAGCTAGCTCCCTCTAGTGGTGACAGCAGGCAAGTCACAATCTACATTCGATTTATGCAGTCAGCTCCCTCTAGTGGTGACAGCAGGCAGTCACAATCCTAATCCGATTTATGCAGCTAGCTCCCTCTAGTGGTGACAGCAGGCAGTCACAATCTTACATCGATTTATGCAGTAGTGCCCTCTAGTGGTGACAGAGGCAGTCACAATCCTAAATTCATTTATGCAGTCAGCTCCTCTAGTGGTGACAGCAGGTAGTCACAATCCTACATCGATTTATGCAGTCAGCTCCCTCTAGTGGTGACAGCAGGTAGTCACAATCCTACATCCGATTTATGCAGCTAGCTCCCTCTAGTGGTGACAGCAGGCAGTCACAATCCTACATCCGATGTAGCAGCTAGCTCCCTCTAGTGGTGACAGCAGGCAGTCACAATCCTACATCCGATTTATCGCAGCTAGCTCCCTCTAGTGGTGACAGCAGGCAGTCACAATCTTACATCCGATTGTATGCAGCTAGCCCCTCTAGTGGTGACAGCAGGCAGTCACAATCTACATTCGATTTATGCAGCTAGCTCCCTCTAGTGGTGACAGCAGGCAGTCACAATCCTAAATCCAATTTACGCAGCTAGCTCCCTCTAGTGGTGACAGCAGGCAGTCACAATCCTAAATCGATTTATGCAGCTAGCTCCCTCTAGTGGTGACAGCAGGCATCACAATCCTACATTCCAATTTATGCAGTCAGCTCCCTCTAGTGGTGACAGCAGGCATCACAATCTTACATCCAATTTATGCAGTCAGTCCCTCTAGTGGTGACAGCAGGCAGTCATCAATCCTACATTCGATTTATGCAGTCAGCTCCCTCTAGTGGTGACAGCAGGCAGTCAAATCTTACATTCGATTTATGCAGCAGCGCCCTCTAGTGGTGACAGCAGGCAGTCACAATCCTACATTCATTTATGCAGCTAGCGCCCTCTAGTGGTGACAGCAGGCAGTCACAATCCTACATCAATTTATGCAGCTAGCTCCCTCTAGTGGTGACAGCAGGCAGTCACAATCCTAATCCGATTTATGCAGCTAGCTCCCTCTAGTGGTGACAGCAGGCAGTCATAATCTTACATTCAATTTATGCAGCTGCTCCCTCTAGTGGTGACAGCAGGCAGTCACAATCCTAAATCCAATTTATGCAGTCAGCTCCCTCTAGTGGTGACAGCAGGCAGTCACAATCCTAAATCCAATTTATGCAGTAGCTCCCTCTAGTGGTGACAGCAGGCATCACAATCCTAAATCCAATTTAGCAGCTAGCTCCCTCTAGTGGTGACAGCAGGCAGTCATAATCTACATTCGATTTATGCAGTCTAGCTCCCTCTAGTGGTGACAGCAGGCAGTCAAATCTTACATCAATTTATGCAGCTAGTGCCCTCTAGTGGTGACAGCAGGCAGTCACAATCCTACATTCAATTTATGCAGTCAGCTCCCTCTAGTGGTGACAGCAGGTAGTCACAATCCTACATTCGATTTATGCAGTCAGCTCCCTCTAGTGGTGACAGCAGGCAGTCACAATCCTATATCCGATTTATGCAGCTGCTCCCTCTAGTGGTGACAGCAGGCAGTCATAATCTTACATTCATTATGCAGTCGCTCCCTCTAGTGGTGACAGCAGGCAGTCACAATCCTAATCCATTTATGCAGTCAGCTCCCTCTAGTGGTGACAGCAGGCATCACAATCCTACATTCATTTATGCAGTTAGCTCCCTCTAGTGGTGACAGCAGGCATCACAATCCTAAATCCAATTTATGCAGCTAGCTCCCTCTAGTGGTGACAGCAGGCAGTCACAATCCTAAATCCATTTACGCAGTCTAGCTCCCTCTAGTGGTGACAGCAGGCAGTCACAATCCTACATCCGATTTATGCAGTCAGCTCCCTCTAGTGGTGACAGCAGGCAGTCACAATCTTCTGATTTATGCAGCAGTCCCTCTATGGTGTCAGCAGGCAGTCACAATCCTAAATCGATTTATGCAGTCAGCTCCCTCTAGTGGTGACAGCAGGCAGTCACAATCCTAAATCTGATTTATGCAGTCAGCTCCCTCTAGTGGGTACAGCAGGCAGTCACAATCCTACATCCCATTTATCAGTAGCTCCCTCTAGTGGTGACAGCAGGCAGTCACATTCCTAAATCCGTTTATGCAGTCAGCTCCCTCTAGTGGTGACAGCAGGCAGTCAAATTCCTAATCCGTTTATGCAGTCAGCTCCCTCTAGTGGTGACAGCAGGCATCACAATCCTACATTCAATTTATGCAGTTAGCTCCCTCTAGTGGTGACAGCAGGCAATCACAATCCTAAATCCAATTTATGCAGTCAGCTCCCTCTAGTGGTGACAGCAGGCAGTCACAATCCTAAATCCGATTTATGCAGTCAGCTCCCTCTAGTGGTGACAGCAGGCAGTCACAATCCTAAATCCCGTTTATGCAGTCAGCTCCCTCTAGTGGTGACAGCAGGCAGTCACAATCCTAAATCTGATTTATGCAGTCAGCTCCCTCTACTGGTGTCAGCAGGCAGTCACAATCCTAAATCTGATTTATGCAGTCAGCTCCCTCTAGTGGTGACAGGAGGCAGTCACAATCCTAAATCTGATTTATGCAGTCAGCTCCCTCTAGTGGTCACAGGAGGCAGTCACAATCCTAAATCCCCTTTATACAGTCAGCTCCCTCTAGTGGTGACAGCAGGCAGTCACATTCCTAAATCCCGTTTATGCAGTCAGCTCCCTCTAGTGGTGACAGCAGGCAGTCACATTCCTAAATCCCGTTTATGCAGTCAGCTCCCTCTAGTGGTGACAGCAGGCAGTCACATTCCTAAATCTGCAGGTTACAAAAAAGCAAAATCACCTTTTTCAGCAGGCGGTAGGCCTTCTTTATTTCTCCACCAGCCAGGTGTACGCTGCCCATGATACTGAGCATCTCAGCCACAACCTCGCTGTACTCTGTCTCTGAGCCCACCGCTTCCTTCAACATCTTATACGCCTCCTAGAGGAGCAGAGATGAATTACAGCAGAAAAATGAAAAGAGTAGTGCAAAGTACTAACTCAGGACGACTTATTCCTTAAAGAGATAGTCCGATTTGAGAACCTTATGTGAATAGATTTGGCAGAAAAGTCAGCCTCCGGCAGTCCGGATGTTGTATCTGACCCATCTCACTTTTCATGATCTCAGCCGAGTATTGGCAGCACAAGCGCAAACAGAATAAAGAGCGAGGGGTGTCCTATATGGCTGATTCTTCCAGAAACAGCGCCACTCCTGTCCGCAGGTTGTGTCTGGTATTGCAGCTTAGTCACTCTTATTTCAATGGATCTGTTCTGCAGTACCAGACACAACCTGTGGACTGGTGTGGCGCTGTTTATTAAATCTTGGATGACCCCCTTGCTAACCTAGCTGAACATGTGTATGTATTTACATACAGCAGCCGCCTCATGGTGCAGGGATGGGGTCGGGGCGTAGATGCAGGTCCCATCACAAACATTACACATCCTGTGGTCGTTCCGACTCCATCGTACCTGAGTTTTCCCGATTTGTATGAGCCATTTGCTGAATTCCACGCACGTGCTCAACGTCTGAGGGTCGTCGGGGCCTCGCACCGCACGGTAAACACCCAGACTCTCTGAAAAATACTTATCGGCGAGTTCTAGAAACAAGAAACAAAATAAATCATTTTTCAAAATCAAATTTTAACCCTTTTACCCCCGAGGGTGGTTTGCACGTTAATGACCGGGCCAATGTTTACAATTCTGACCACTGTCCCTTTATGAGGTTATAACTCTGGAACACTTCAACGGATCTTCGCGATTCTGAGAATGTTTTCTCGTGACATATTGTACTTCATGATAGTGGTAAAATTTCTTCGGTATGACTTGTGTTTATTTGTGAAAAAAAAACTTAAATTTGGCGAAAATTTTGAAAATTTCACAATTTTCCAACTTTGAATTTTCATGCCCTTAAATCACAGAGATATGTCACACAAAATACTTAATAAATAACATTTCCCACATGTCTACTTTACATCAGCACAATTTTGGAACCAAAATTTTTTTTTGTTATGAAGTTATAAGGGTTAAAAATTGACCAGCGATTTCTCACTTTTACAACACCATTTTTTTTTTAGGGACCACCTCACATTTGAAGTCACTTAGAGGGGTCTATATGATAGAAAATACCCAAAAGTGACACCATTCTAAAAACTGCACCCCTCAAGGTGCTCAAAACCACATTCAAGAAGATTATTAACCCTTCAGGTGCTTCACAAGAATTTTTTAACTTTTTTTCACATTTTACTTCAGATCCAATTTATTCTATTTTCCCAAGGGTAACAGGAGAAATTGGACCCCAAAAGTTGTTGTGCAATTTGTCCTGAGTACGCCGATACCCCATATGTGGGGGTAAACCACTGTTTGGATACACGGCAGGGCTCGGAAGGGAAGGAGCGCCGTTTGACTTTCCAATGAAAATTGGCTGGAATTGAGATCGGATGCCATGTCACGTTTGGAGAGCCCCTGATATACCTAAACAGTGGAAACCCCCCAATTCCAACTCCAACTCTAACCCCAACACACCCCTAACCCTAATCCCAACTCTAACCACAAACCTAACCCTAACTCTAATTCCAACCGTAACCGTAATCCAAACGTAACCCTAACTCCAGCCCCAACCCTAACCCTAACTTTAGCCCCAACCCTAACCCTAACTTTAGCCCCAACCCTAACCCTAGCCCAACTCACTTTAGCCCAACTCGAACTCTTATAGGAAAATGGAAATAAATCCTTTTTTTTAATTTTTTTATTTTTCCCTAACTAAGGGAGTGATAAAGGGGGGTTTGATTTACTATTTTTTTTATTTTGATCACTGTGATAGGTTCTATCACAGTGATCAAAATGAACCAATAGGAAAAAATCTATTGTTGCCAGGTGCCGGCCGGCAGATCTCGGCGGGTGCACTGCGCATGCGCCCGGCATTTTCTCCCGGAAGAAGAAGCCAGGTAATCAGGGGACCCTATTTTTCTCTCCTCTGATGTGCGAGCAGTGGAGAATGATGAGAGCCGTGTTCAGCACCGGGCGCCGGGGATCAGCGCTTATTGTAACGCTTCTTCCCTGGCGCCCGACCTTGTGGTACTGATACGGCACACACATGTCACACGTGTGCCGCAAGTATTACACACACGGACACGGACATCTCCGCTACAGGAAATATCAGGACGTGTGAAAGAGGCGTTAGGCTACTTTCACACTTGCGTTTTTTTGCGCAGCGCATCTTGCGCTATCGGACGCATGCGCAATGTTCCCCTATCTTTAACATGGCGAGCGCAGGGTCTAGCGCTTGCACGCGTTCATGTGCGTTTGTCGTGCGCTGCGCATTTTCCCGGTGTGCGCCCATACGCGTCAGACGCTACATGTTGCATTTTTTTCCGCCCAACCGCTTTAAAAAAACGCGTGAGCACATGTGCGCATGCTATGTGCAAAAAATAACATTGCAGTCTATGGGGGCGCTGGCGTGCGCATGGCTTTGCGCTCGTCAGCGCTTTTGCACGCACGCGATTTTTCTGTAAATAATGGAGCCAGAGATGATAGAGCCAGAGATGATGGAGACAGAGATGATGGAGACAGAGATGATGGAGACAGATGATGGAGACAGAATGATGGAGACAGAGATGATGGAGACAGAGATGTGTTATGTTTCGGTAGCTGAGGAGTGCAGGTAAAAAAAAAAGGCAATACACCAGAGCAGTTGGAATCTATGGGATTGCAGTACCCTGACTAACCACCACAACTAGAGGCAGCCGTGGAGCGTTCCTACGTTGGTCCTAGACGCCTCGTCACAGCCTGAGAAACTAACTACACCTAAAGATAGAAATAGGAAAGCTATCTGCCCCGGAGCAGAACCCCAAAGATAATAGAAAGCCCCCAAACATGTAATGGCGGTTAGACAAGAGGAAATACTGACACAGAAAGAAAATAGAATGAGCAAACGCTGGGGCCCAAACTATCTAAAAAGAAAAGGACAGGAAGGGTACTTACTGCAATCCCAGAAAACCCTGAAAAACACCAACTCTACTAATTTCAAAATCACCTGAGATCACACGACCTCTACCACCTAAATTAGCTCTCTGGTGTAACAAAATCAAAACAGCAGCCACTGAAAAAAACTGGAAAAAGCAAAAGAACAAAACTCAGTGGCTGAACTAAACTGAGAAGGCAGAAGCCCCCGGAGGGGACCCAGAAGGCCCCCAAAGAAGTGCAAGACAAAATGCAAAAATATAGCAATAACACAAAAGAAGAAAAAATCTTATCTGGTAGCAGGAGATGCAGACACGACACAGCAGGCTACAAGGGAAACTGGAATGAAGGATTCAGACCAGAACAATTGATCACCGGCAACCCTGATGGGAAAATGACTCCCTTATATAAGACCAGTCAGTAACACCTGATTCCCAGTCCTCACAATCTTCACTAGTACCGCTTGTAACCACCAGAGGGAGCCTCTGCTCAGAACTCATCTCAAACCCATTCACAACAGTACCCCCCCCTTGAGGAGGGGTCACCGAACCCTCATTTGAGCAACCAGGTCGGTCAGGATGAGTTCTATGATACGCACGGATAAGTCTCCTAGCATGGATGTCCGAAGCAAACACCCAAGAATTGTCTTCCTGACCATAACCTCTCCATTTAACCAAATACTGGAGTTTCCGTCTAGAAAAACGAGAATCCAATATTTTCTCAACCACATACTCCAGATTGCCCTCAACCAAAACAGGGTCAGGAGGCACAGCAGCAGGAACCACTGGCTCAACAAACCTCTTCAACAAGGACTTGTGGAACACGTTATGGATCTTAAATGTCCCTGGAAGAAGCAAACGAAAAGAAACAGGATTAATAATCTCCATGATCTTATAAGGTCCAATGAACCTAGGCTTAAATTTAGGAGATGCTACTCTCATAGGAATATTCTTTGAGGACAACCAGACCAAGTCCCCCACTTTAAACCGAGGACCATCAGTCCTATGCCGGTTAGCAAACCGCTGGGCCTTCTCCTGAGAGAGGGACAACCTCTCCACTACCTGGTCCCAAATCTGTTGCATACGCTCCACAACAGAGTCAACACCTGGACAGACAGAAGCCTCCGTCTGTCCTGAAGAAAATCGAGGGTGAAACCCAGAATTACAGAAAAACGGAGACATCAAAGTGGCAGAGCTAGCCCTATTATTAAGAGCAAACTCAGCCAAAGGCAAAAAAGAGACCCAGTCATCCTGATCAGCAGACACAAAGCATCTAAGATAAGTCTCCAATGTCTGGTTTGTTCTCTCAGTTTGACCATTGGTCTGAGGATGAAATGCCGAGGAGAAAGACAATTGAACACCCAGTTTAGAACAAAAAGTCCTCCAAAATTTGGAAACAAACTGGACTCCTCTGTCAGACACAATGTTCTCAGGAATGCCGTGTAAACGAACCACGTGCTGAAGGAACAACGGCACCAATTCAGAGGAGGAAGGCAACTTAGGTAATGGCACAAGATGTATCATTTTGGAAAACCTATCACAAATTACCCAGATGGTGGTCATTCTCTGAGAAACAGGAAGATCGGAAATTAAATCCATAGAGATATGGGTCCATGGTCTCTTGGGCACAGGCAATGGCATCAACAAACCACTAGAGCGAGAGCAAGGCTTGGAGCGAGAGCAAGTCCCGCAGGACTGCACAAATTCCCTGACATCACGAGACAAGGTAGGCCACCAAAAGGACCGACTAACCAAGTCTCTGGTACCAAAAATTCCGGGATGCCCAGCCAATGCGGAACAATGAATCTCAGACATCACACTCTTTTTCCATTGGTCCGGGACAAACAATTTTCCAACAGGGCAGCGCTCGGGCCTATCCTCCTGACACCCCTCCAGAGCAAGTCTCAAATTGGGCGAGATGGCGGAAAGAACTACACTCTCTTTTAAAATAACAGAAGGATCAGATAACTCAGGAGAGTCCGCAAGGAAACTCCTCGAGAGGGCATCCGCCTTAACATTCTTAGTGCCAGGAAGAAAGGAAACCACAAAATTAAAACGTGTGAAAAACAAGGCCCACCTGGCCTGTCTAGGATTGAGTCGCTTGGCAGATTCCAGATAGACCAGATTCTTATGGTCCGTAAGGACCACCACCTGATGTTTGGCTCCCTCCAGCCAATGTCTCCACTCTTCAAAAGCCCACTTCATGGCCAATAACTCCCGATTACCCACGTCATAATTACGTTCAGTAGGAGAAAATTTTCGAGAGAAAAAGGCACAAGGGTTACTTTTAGAGGTCTCTGGATCTTTTTGGGACAAAACGGCACCTGCCCCAATTTCAGAGGCATCAACCTCCACCTGAAATGGCAGAGAAACATCAGGCTGCCGTAGAACAGGAGCAGAAGTGAATCTCTGCTTAAGTTCCTGAAATGCAGAGACTGCCTCAGGAGGCCAATTCACCACATCAGAACCCTTTCTGGTCAAATCAGTTAATGGTTTAACAATAACCGAGAAATTACCAATAAATTTACGATAAAAATTGGCAAAACCCAAAAATCTCTGAAGAGCCTTTAATGAAGTAGGTTGGACCCAATCACAGATGGCTTGAACCTTGACCGGGTCCATTTCAATAACAGATGGGGACAAAATGAATCCCAGAAATGAGATCCTCTGTACGCCAAAAAGACACTTTGATCCCTTCACATACAGAGCATTCTCTCTCAAAATCTGGAACACAGTTCGAACATGTTTCACATGAGAGTCCCAGTCATTAGAAAAAATCAAGATATCATCCAAATAAACAATCAGAAATTTGTCCACAAAATCCCTGAAAATGTCATTCATGAAGGACTGGAAGACGGAAGGAGCATTAGTGAGCCCAAAGGGCATCACTAGGTACTCAAAATGCCCTTCAGGGGTATTGAATGCCGTCTTCCATTCATCCCCGTGCTTAATGCGAATAAGGTTATACGCCCCCCTGAGGTCAAGCTTGGTAAACCAAGTAGCGTTTTTCACCCTGGAAAACAGGTCAGAAATCAAGGGTAACGGGTATTGATATTTCACAGTAATATTGTTCAAGAGACGATAATCAATACACGGCCTTAATGAACCATCTTTTTTGGCCACAAAGAAAAAACCGGCACCTAAGGGTGAAGAGGATGGTCTGATATGACCCTTCTCCAAAGATTCCTTGATATAAGACCGCATAGCGTCATGTTCAGGTACAGACAAGTTAAAAAGGCGACCTTTAGGGAATTTACTACCCGGCACTAATTCAATAGCGCAGTCATAGCTCCTATGGGGAGGCAAGGATGCAGATTTACTTTCGCTAAACACATCAGAAAAATCAAACAAAAAGTCAGGAACATCCTGAGCCTGGGGGAGGCAGAAAAAACAGGAGTGTTGGTATTAACACATTGGCAGCCCCAACTGGCCACAGACACAGACTTCCAATCCAAAACAGGATTATGAGACTGCAACCAAGGGAAACCCAGCACGATAATGTCATGCAGATTATATAGAACCAAAAATTTGCAGCACTCCTGGTGATCAGGTTCAACCCTCATTATCACCTGAGTAGAAAACTGGGGTTTATTCTCAGCCAAAGGGGTAGAATCGATCCCCAGTAGGGGAATAGACTTCTGTAGGGGTATCAAGGGGAACCCACAACGTTTAGCAAAATCATAATCCATCAGGTTAATAGCTGCTCCAGAATCAACGAAAGCCTGAGCAGAAAATGAGGACAGAGAGCATATCAGAGTGACAGTTAATAAAAACTTAGTCTGAACACTACCCAAGACAACTGAGCGTGCAAAACGTCTTCCCCGCTTAGGGCAGACTGAAACAGCATGAGAGGCATCACCACAGTAAAAACATAACCCATTGCGCTTTCGAAACTCATGACGCTGTGCCCCAGACACCACTCTATCACACTGCATGGTTTCAGGAGCTGGTTCACAAGGCAACACCATTCCACGCATACTTCTCCGCTCACGCAAACGTCTGTCAATTTGAATCGCTAATGACATAGAATCATTGAGACCAGAGGGGACAGGGAATCCCACCATAACATCCTTTACATTATCTGATAGACCCTTCCGAAAAAGGGCCGCCAAAGCGTCGTCATTCCATTTGGTCAGGACTGCCCACCTACGGA
This sequence comes from Oophaga sylvatica, assembly GCA_033576555.1. Lineage (NCBI taxonomy): Eukaryota > Metazoa > Chordata > Amphibia > Anura > Dendrobatidae > Oophaga > Oophaga sylvatica. The sequence goes on along the minus strand of JARQOD010000001.1, from coordinate 987,500,467 downwards.
ATCTCTGACAGTATAACTCAGCGTCATCAAGCCCCTGATTTAATGCCAACAAGGCTTTTTCAGCTTGATCAGTGACATTAGGCTCATCGTACAATAACCCCAAAGCCTGAAAAAATGCATCAACATCACTCAAAACAGGATCCCCAGGTATCAGGGAAAAAGCCCAATCCTGAGGATCGCCGCGCAGGAGAGAGATGATAATTTGAACCTGCTGCGCTGCGTTTCCTGAGGACTTAGATTTTAAGGCAAGAAACAATTTACAATTATTTTTGAAATTCTGAAACTTAGCTCGATCCCCTAAAAACAAATCTGGCATGGGAATCCTAGGTTCCACAACAGGCAACCTAGCAAGATATGCAGCAATACTCCGAACCTCAGTGGCAAGCTGATCCACACGGCCAGACAACTGTGCAAACTCCATTGGGAGAAAAGATCCTCCCCAGCACCCAGAGATACAGAGGAAAAAAAAAAAATGCAACAAACAGAAAAATATCTCTGACAACTCTGACAACCTTTTTTCTATCACAATATTTTTTCCCTTCTGTGAGTACCATACAATTTTCTATTGGCCGGTGATACTGTTATGTTTCGGTAGCTGAGGAGTGCAGGTAAAAAAGGCAATACACCAGAGCAGTTGGAATCTATGGGATTGCAGTACCCTGACTAACCACCACAACTAGAGGCAGCTGTGGAGCGCTCCTACGTTGGTCCTAGACGCCTCGTCACAGCCTGAGAAACTAACTACACCTAAAGATAGAAATAGGAAAGCTATCTGCCCCGGAGCAGAACCCCAAAGATAATAGAAAGCCCCCAAACATGTAATGGTGGTTAGACAAGAGGAAATACTGACACAGAAAGAAAATAGTATGAGCAAACGCTGGGGCCCAAACTATCTAAAAAGAAAAGGACAGGAAGGGTACTTACTGCAATCTCAGAAAACCCTGAAAAACACCAACTCTACTAATTTCAAAATCACCTGAGATCACACGACCTCTACCACCTAAATTAGTTCTCTGGTGTAACAAAATCAAAACAGCAGCCACTGAAAAAAACTGGAAAAAGCAAAAGAACAAAACTCAGTGGCTGAACTAAACTGAGAGGGCAGAAGCCCCGGAGGGGACCCAGAAGGCCCCCAAAGAAGTGCAAGACAAAATGCAAAAATATAGCAATAACACAAAAGAAGAAAAAATCTTATCTGGTAGCAGGAGATGCAGACACGACACAGCAGGCTACAAGGGAAACTGGAATGAAGGATTCAGACCAGAACATTTGATCACCGGCAACCCTGATGGGAAAATGACTCCCTTATATAAGACCAGTCAGTAACACCTGATTCCCAGTCCTCACAATCTTCACTAGTACCGCTTGTAACCACCAGAGGGAGCCTCTGCTCAGAACTCATCTCAAACCCATTCACAACAGAGATGATAGAGCCAGAGATGATGGAGCCAGAGATGATGGAGTCAGAGATGATAGAGCCAGAGATGATGAAGCCAGAGATGATGGAGCTAGAGATGATGGAGACAGAGATGATGGAGACAGAGATGATGGAGGCAGAGATGATGGAGACAGAGATGATGGAGACAGAGATGATAGAGCCAGAGATGATAGAGACAGAGATGATGGAGGCAGAGATGATGGAGCCAGAGATGATGGAGGCAGAGATGATAGAGCCAGAGATGATGGAGACAGAGATGATAGAGCCAGAGATGATGGAGACAGAGATGATGGAGACAGATGATGGAGCCAGAGATGATGGAGCCAGAGATGATGGAGGCAGAGATGATGGAGCCAGAGATGATGGAGGCAGAGATGATAATGTGACAAATAGAAAACGCATGCGCCAAAAAAACGCAAACGCATGCAAAAACGCATGAAATCGCAGACAAACGCTGCGTTTTTTTGTCGAAATGCGCATGCTGATGCGACTAAATATTGCAGCGTTTACAAGCGTTTGCATGCGTTTTTTTAATGCGCTTCATGTGCGCTCGAAACGCAGCGCAAAAAAACGCAAGTGTGAAAGTAGCCTTATAGAGGGGTTTTTATGATTGGCAGCTGTCCCGCTAAAAGACGCTTTTTATTGCAAAAAATAGTTTTTGCATCACCACATTTTGAGAGCTATAATTTTTCCATATTTTGGCCCACAGAGTCATGTGAGGTCTTATTTTTTGCGTGATGAGTTGATGTTTTTATTGGTACCACTTTCGGGCTTATAACATTTTTTGATCAATTTCTATTCCGATTTTATTATTATTATTATTATTATACATTTTTGGGAGACAATGAGAAAATCCAGCAATTCATGAATTTCTTTTGGGGGAGGCGTTTATACCGTTACGCGTGTGGTAAAATTGATAAAGCAGTTTTATTCTTCGGGTCAGTACGATTACAACGATACCTCATTTATATAATTTTTTTATGTTTTGGCGCTTTTATGTACTAAAAACTATTTTTTATAAAAAATAATTATTTTTGCATCGCTTTATTCTGAGAGCTATAACTTTTTTATTTTTTCACTGATGACGCTGTATAGCGGCTTGTTTTTTGTGGGACAAGATGACGCTTTCAGCGGTACCACATTTATTTATATCTGTCTCTTTGATCGTGTTTTATTCCAATTTTTTGTTCGTCAGTATGATGATAAAGCAATGTTTTTTGCCTCTTTTTATGGTGTTCGCTGAACACTGAAGGGGTTAACTAGTGGGACAGTTTTATAGGGCGGGTCATAATGGACACAGCAATACCAAATATGTGTACTTTTATTGATTAGATTTTTTTTCATTCAAATATTTATTTAGTGATAGAATAAATATTGATTTTTTATTATTTTTTTTAACATTTTTAAAATTATTTAAAATTTTTTTTTTTACTTCATTCTTACTTTTACACTTTGTCCCACTATGGGACAATCATTTTTTGCTGGCTGATCGCTTCTATAGCATGCAGATGAAGCAGAATGTAATTTACACTGACCTGAGAGGCTTCCTGACTTGCACTGCGCACGAAAGAAAGTTTCTCAGCTCTGGAGACCCGGATGTCATCATGACGACATCGGGTCTCCATGGCAGCGATCGGGACCCCGCGTCACGCCGCAAGGTCTCTGATCCAAAGGCTGAGGGGCTGTCAACCCCTCTGCCCGCTCCCAGAATACTGCGAACTTGTTTGATCGCAGTGTTCCGGGGCTTAAAGTGCCGGGAGCAGTCTGTGATGGCTCCTGGCACTTAGTGCCGGGTGTCAGCTGTGATTTCAGTGATGTCAGCCTCCGGTGTGTTCACTGTCAGGATTCTCCAGTATTGCCGGTGAGAGTAAATGGTCACACGACTTCAAGTACGTCATTTAAATACATACATGTGGTCATGTGACCGCCAGCTCTCAAGGGCAATATCAGAGAATCCTACCAGCGCGCACCCCATGTTGTATGGGATCAGAAGTCTGCAGCCACATAGAACCACTGCAGACTTCCATCCAAAGCCTGGACAAGCCCTTTACTGGCAGCTGTATACATCCATATGCAGTGAGCTCCCCTAGTGGTGACAGCAGCCAGATGACATTTTTTTCATATAATCGATGGCTTTGTGAAGGAAGGCCCGGAAAACTGTTATTTTTCCATCAATAGAGCTGGTTTTTTTTTGCACGGTGAACGGCAGTTTTTATTGATTCCAGTTTGGAATACACCCAATATTTTAATTTTATTTATTCTTCCTTTTTATGGCATTTACCATATGGATTCATTAAGGTTAGATTTTGAAAGACCGGACTTTTATGGATGTGGCGAAACCAAATATGTTTACATTTTTATATTTTTTTTGCATTTCTTTATTTTTGACAGAAAATAAGGGGTTAATTTCAATTTTTAAATTTTTCACTTTTACTTTTTTTTTAGTTTTACTTTATTTTTTAGTCCACTTAAAAGATTTGAGCCTGCGATCATCTGATCACTTACACCATATTTTACAATACCGCACACCGCAAATCATGGACTCCTACAAAGCTTAGCTAACAACACAGGAAGACCAAAATGTCAGTAATGAGGGTCTATAACAGACCCTCAACTATACCACTACCTGGTACATCACAAGATATTGCACACAGTGATGTCACAGTACAGGGATAATACACACAGTGATGTCACAGTACAGGATAATACACACAGTGATGTCACAGTACAGGGATAATACACACAGTGATGTCACAGTACAGGGATAATACACACAGTGATGTCACAGTACAGGGATAATACACACAGTGATGTCACAGTACAGGGATAATACACACAGTGATGTCACAGTACAGGTATAATACACACAGTGATATCACAGTACAGGGATAATACACACAGTGGTGTCACAGTACAGGGATAATACACACAGTGATGTCACAGTACAGGGATAATACACACAGTGATGTCACAGTACAGGGATAATACACACAGTGATGTCACAGTACAGGGATAATACACACAGTGATGTCACAGTACAGGGATAATACTCACAGTGATGTCACAGTACAGGGATAATACACACAGTGATGTCACCGTACAGGGATGAAAACACACAGTGATGTCACAGTACAGGGATAATATACTCAGTGATGTTACAGTACAGGGATAATACTCACAGTGATGTCACAGTACAGGGATAAATACACACAGTGATGTCACAGTACAGGGATAATACACACAGTGATGTCACAGTACAGGGATAATACTCACAGTGATGTCACAGTACAGGGATAATACACACAGTGATGTCACATAATCTATAAAATGTGCTTCACTTACCGTTATATTCACAATGTCCGGTGGCAGCATAGGCCTTCGCTAACAGCAGCCCGGTCTGTGCAGCCTCTTCACTCAGTTTCTTATATACGGCCTGACATATAGAATGGGCCTGTACAGACATCATGTGAGAAAGAGAGAAAAAAAAACACCTAAGAAGCCTCAATGTGAAATCTTTGTCAGTGCTCCCCATATACCGCGCGTCATATATAGTCCAGGCCTCATGAGGACTTTTTCATTCCCCTTTGAAACAGGTGTAACCTTACTGTGTAAAGCTGATACAACCCTGCACACAGAGAACAATGGTGGAAGATAATAATTTAATAGTGCAGTACCAGAGGGCGAAAACCTACCCCTGCAATGGGGGACAATGGTGGCCTCATGGCCTGTTTTTCCAGTTTAAAGACATTTTCCCGAACCTTTATTTTGAGGACTATTCTTAGGATAGGTCATCAATATTAGATCGGTGGTGGTCCAACATCTGACGCCCCCACAGAGCAGGTGTTAGCAAATCCTGCGGCAGAACGGAGATACACAGCGCCATACAATATGTGGTGGCTGTTCTCAGGTGCGGAGCTAAGAATGGCCACTACAAAGTGTAGGGAGCTGTGTGACCTCATCAATGTCACCACCTTCACGGCTGTGATACGATGGCGACTGACCTGCAGCAAGTAGTGGATGGCCGGCTCGTGCCTCCGCCTCATCTGCTCCGTCCGGGCCATGTCTCGGTAGATACTTATCAGTTCCGTGGAGCTGTCTCCTTCAGATGAGATGACGATCTTCACGGCTTGTTCGAAGAAATTCATAGCTAAGCTGAGCTTGTCCTGCAACACACAGGCCCTGGAAAGCCAAGGTAGACATGTCTAGTCCTGCTCTCGGCTGATACAGTGTATCCAGTGCGGACAATGCTCTACGAGCCTATCAGTCTGGAGTCCGGGATGTTTAGCTCACAGAGCATGGTCTGCACCGGATACAATTGTATCAGATGGGAGCAGGACTAATGATGGACAGGGTAACCGCTAACTAAGGCCAGTGATTGGCTGTATCGGTCACATCCCTGTCCGGCCAGACGACGTAAGCAGGGAGACACCACCAGCTTTACAGAAGGAGCAGTGGGTAATCAGAAAGGTGAATATTTTATGGCTTTTAAGCCAATCTTTGGGGGTTTGGGCGACCCCTTTAATCACAATCGGAGCTTGTATTTGATCTACACACACACACACACGTGTCTCAGTCTTTCCTTTATACTTCTTTTATATTAGATACATGTGCAGTTCCAGCCTATACATGTAAAAATGTGTGCACCCCTGGTCAAAATTACTGTTATGGCGAACAGTTAAGCAAGATGAAGATGAAATGATCTCTAAACGGTCTAAAGTTACAGATGACACATTTCCTTTGTATTTTATGCACAAAAAAGAAAATATATATTTTCATCTTTTACATTTAAAAGATTACAAAAAGGGATATGGGCCAATGCAAAAGTTTGGGCACCCTTGGAGATTTTTGTGCGCAGATAACTTTGACCAATGTCTCAGACTTTAATGAGCCTGTTAGGGTTATGGCTTGTTCACTATCATCGTTAGGAAAGGCCAGGTGATGCAAATTTCCCAGCCTCCTCTAACCTTGGGCCAAAAACAGCAGCCATGGGATCTTCTAAGCAGCTGCCTAGCACTCTGAAAATGGTGGAGGCCACAAAGCAGGTGAAGGATATAAGAAGATAGCAAAGCATTTTCAAGTTGCCCTTTCCTCAGTTTGAAATGTGATTATGAAATGACAGTTATCAGGAACAGTGAAGGTCAAGATAAGGTCTGGAAGACCAAGCAAAATTTCAGTGAGAGCTGCTAGTAGGATTGCTAGAGAGGCAAATCAGAAGCCCCACTTGACTGCAAAAGACCTTCAGAAAGATTTAGCAGACTCTGGAGTTGTGGTATATTGTTCATAGACACCTGCACAAATATGGCCTCCATGGAAGAGTCATCAGAAGAAAACCCCCTCCTTCATCCTCACCATAAAATTCAGTGTCAGAAGTATGCAAAAGAACGTCTAAACAAGCCTGATGCATTTTGTAAACAAGTTCTGTGGACCTATGAGGTTAAAATAAAAATCTTCCGCCACAATGATCAAAGGTATGAGTGGAGAAAAAAGGGCACAGAATTTCAGGAAAAGAACATGGATCAATCATGCTTTGCGGTTGTGTTGCAGCCAATGGCGCAGCGAACATTTCATGGGTAGAGGGAAGAATGGATTCAATTAAATTTCAACAAATTTATGATGCAAACATAACACCATCTGTAAAAAAAAAAGCTGAAGGTGAAACGAGGAAGAGGATAGCTTCTACTAATGGATAATGGAACTAAACACACGTCAAAATCCACAATAGACTACCTCAAAAGGCGAAAGCTGAAGGTTTTACAATGGCCCTCACATTCCCCGGATCTGAACATCATTGAAAATCTGTGGCTAGACCTCAAAATAGCAGAGGATGCAAGACGACCCAGGAATCTCATAGAACTGGAGGAATTTTACAGAATTTTGATATGGTCTATGCAGGTCAAACAAATCTTACTGCCGGCGATCACTATGCAGGGGAGGAGGACAGAACTGTGTGACATTACAAACACCTCTCAGCAAGTATCACAGGGATTGGGAATGATGAATGAGAGCTGCAGTGTGTCACATTCACTTCTATGGATCTTCATCAGTTATCAGAGCAACATTCCCCAATGCCTGGGAACTGGCAGGGAGGTGTTTGTAATGACACACATCACCGCTGTTCTCCCCTTTGCACAGAATATGTGGGCAGCAAGGGCTTTGTGACCTGGAGAGGAGAGCAGAGCTGTGTGTCTTTAAATACAGTACTGTACATTATTCGCTGATGCCTGGGATAGATGCAGGGAAGTATTGGTAATGACACACAGCTCTGCTCTTCTCCCTCATTGCATAGTAGATGTGGGCAGTAAGAGCTTCATGACCTGGAGAGGAGAGCAGGGCTGTGTGTCATTAAATACAGCACTCCATATTATTCCCTGATGTTTAGGATAGATGCAGGGAAGTGTTGGTAATGACACACAGCTCTGCTCTTCTCCCCCATTGCATAGTAGATGTGGGCAGTAAGAGCTTCATGACCTGGAGAGGAGAGCAGGGCTGTGTGTCATTAAATACAGCACTCCATATTATTCCCTGATGTCTAGGATAGATGCAGGGAAGTGTTGGTAATGACACACAGCTCTGCTCTTCTCCCTCATTGCATAGTAGATGTGGGCAGTAAGGGCTTCGTGACCTGGAGAGGAGAGCAGGGCTATGTGTCTTTAAATATAGTACTCTACATTATTCGCTGATGCCTGGGATAGATGCAGGGAAGTGTTGGTAATGACACACAGCTCTGCTCTTCTCCCTCATTGCATAGTAGATGTGGGCAATAAGGGCTTCGTGACCTGGAGAGGAGAGCAGGGCTGTGTGTCTTTAAATACAGTACTCTACATTATTCGGTGATGCCTGGGATAGATGCAGGGAAGTGTTGGTAATGACACACAGCTCTGCTCTTCTGCCCCAATGCATAGTAGATGTGGGCAGTAAGAGCTTCGTGACCTGGAAAGGAGAGCAGGGCTGTGTGTCATTAAATACAGCACTTCATATTATTCCCTGATGTCTAGGATAGATGCAGGGAAGTGTTGGTAATGACACACAGCTCTGCTCTCTTCCCCCTTCGCACAGATGATGCCAGCAGTAAGAGCTTTGTGGCCTGGGGAGAAGAGCAGAGCTGTGTGTCATTACCAACACTTCTCTGCATCTATCTCAGGCATCAGGGAATAATATAGAGTGCTGTATCTAATGACACACAGCTCTGCTCTTCTTCTTACGTCACAAAGCTCTTACTGTGCAAAGAGGGGAGCAGAGCTGTGTGCGATTAAAAACAGCACTCTACATTATTCACTGATGCCTGGGATAGATGCAGGGAAGTGTTGGTAATGGCACACAGCTCTTCGCTTCTCCCTCTTCACACAGTAGATGAGAAATGATCCTCTTTAAAGCAGTGAAGGTAAACTAGGAGGAATACAGTGATCACCACAATTACGGGCAATCTATTAACCAGTTTCCTGCCGCTGCCAGTAAATTTCCGCTCACCTCCCCAGCGCCAGCGCTATGTCCTTGTCAGATACTTTGCCAAGAACAGACGTCTTCTCCTGAAGTTCTTCCAGCTCTTCCACAATTTTCTCCACTTTCTGCAAACTCAGATACGATTCTCTACCAGTGCGACCATTAAGGCTGACAGCATGAAACTAACAGGCTGGTGTAGCAGAGCAGAATTTGTCACTTGGCCCCTTCTTAGTGGGGGTCTCAGCTCACAGATATGTTACGATGATCTGATTACATAATACGACCTTCATGTCACTCAACATCCCCCCTCCAAAAAAAATGGCGCCTTAGCTGTCGTCCCCCTTTTCGACAATAAAAATGAACATACAAGTGGATCTGAATCTGATATATTCTGGGCCACATAACTCACAGCATGACGCTGAAATACTCTGTGCTGCTGAGAGTGTTCACATTTATCCGCAATTAACTCCCCCTGAAGAAGAAGGCAGGGTCGTATTATATTCTGAGGAATGAAGGTCACGCCGTAGGCCTATGGAAAGGACTCGCTTCTTGGGGTCTCACTAAAGGATATTTATTTTGCATCAGGTGAGACACCCCCAGAGTGTAGTAAATGGTCACCAGGGTTCCCAGCACCTCTCTCTTCTCTTCTATGGATTTTGACATGTCCACTCCTCGCAGCAGGATGTTTTTGGCAGATTCGGCGTGTTGTCTGGCTTGGACTGGTAAACCTGCAAAATCATACAAAAAAAGGCTGCACTCAAGCATACTAAAGCATGACAATATGGAATACATGAAATTTAGAATAGCAATATGGCTTTGGAATATAAGGAAAAATTTGAGACGCTTAGTATAAACATTTGGCCAAACATTTTAAAGCCCAAAAACCATCGTCAAGGTGGTCTCATTTCTGGTGAGTCCCTGACCTAATGTGAACATACCTCTATTAGGCTGATATCTGAATTTCTGGGTGAATATGCACCTCTGTCAGTAATGCCTGCATTTATGGGTAAAGTAGGGACCTGGTGTAATTAAAATCACCACCTGGTGGGGGCGGAGTGCTCGGTCAGCAAGCTAACATTCAATAGACAAAAAGCCATATTGCTATTCTAAATTTCATGTATTCCATGTTGTCATGCTTTAGTATGCTTGAGTTCAGCCTTTTTTTGTATGTTTTACATGGGGGTAGCTTCCCTTGGTTTGCACCTAGTTCCCATTAGTCTGGATGTGCCAGTCAGGTTTTTTTGTCTATTGAATGTTAGCTTGCTGACCGAGCACTCCGCCCCCACCAGGTGGTGATTTTAATTACACCAGGTCCCTACTTTACCCATAAATGCAGGCATTGCTGACAGAGGTGCATATTCACCCAGAAATTCAGATATCAGCCTATTAGAGGTATGTTCACATTAGGTCAGGGACTCACCAGAAATGAGACCACCTTGACGATGGTTGGTGGGCTTTAAAATGGTTGGCCAAATGTTTATACTAAGCGTCTCAAATTTTTCCTTATATTCCAAAGCCATATTGCTATTCTAAATTTCATGTATTCCATATTGTCATGCTTTAGTATGCTTGAGTGCAGCCTTTTTTTGTATGTTTTACATGGGGGTAGCTTCCCTTGGTTTGCACCTAGTTCACATTAGTCTGGATGTGCCAGTCAGGTTTTTTTGTCTAAACCTGCAAAATCAGTCACCGCAAAAACGACATTATAGTCATCATTACTCCGCACACTCCCCATGGCCCTGCGCTCGGAGTTACTAATTCTAGTCAATGTCTCCTTAAGTATTTAGCCCTGATGGTCAAGAGGTTAATATCATCCCTGGAAATCTATGACATTAAAGGGATTGTCACAATTGAACAATCTTTGTCGATATTCCATTAGGACGCATTGATGTAATAATTGGGGGTCCTCTGTTCAAGCCCCCTCTATAAACTAGAGAGGAGACACAAGTAACCAGAGCTGAAGACCATATTGCTTACATTTTAGAAATAATGATAAATGTCTTCCCTAATGGTCTAGGTGTCTAGTATCCCTGGTGGACTAGGTGTTTAGTATCTCTGGTGGTCTAGGTGTTTAGTATCTCTGGTGGTTTAGGTGTTTAATATCCCTGGTGGACTAGGTGTTTAATATCTCTGGTGGTCTAGGTGTCTAGTATCTCTGGTGGTCTAGGTGTTTAATATCTCTGGTGGTCTAGGTGTTTAATATCTCTGGTGATCTAGGTGTTTAGTATCTCTGGTGGACTAGGTGTCTAGTATCTCTGGTGGTTTAGGTGTTTAATATCCCTGGTGGACTAGGTGTTTAATATCTCTGGTGGTCTAGGTGTCTAGTATCTTTGGTGATCTAGGTGTTTAATATCTCTGGTGGTCTAGGTGTTTAATATCTCTGGTGATCTAGGTGTTTAGTATCTCTGGTGGACTAGGTGTCTAGTATCTCTGGTGGTCTAGGTGTTTAGTATCTCTGGTGGACTAGGTGTCTAGTCTAGTCTAGTGTTGTACCTGAGCCGGAAACTTCTGCCAAGGGAAGTGGCATACTCCACCATCGAGAAGGAGTGCCTGGCCATGGTCTGGGCACTGCAACGTTTGCAGCCCTACCTGTACGGGCGCACCTTCAAGGTGGTCACCGACCACAACCCTCTGAGCTGGCTGCACACAGTGTCCGGAACCAATGGTAGGTTGCTACGCTGGAGCCTTGCCCTGCAGCAGTATGATTTTGCCGTACAACACAAGAAAGGCAGTGATCATGGGAATGCTGATGGGTTATCACGATGTGGCGAACCCGCTGAGGTGCGCATGTCGGATTACCGACAGGTCATGCCTCCGTAGCGCCCTCAAAGGGGGGGAGGTGTGATGAGTGCTGTGCTGGAATTGCTGTCCTCATCTCTTTTTTTTTTTTTTGTACTGCTGAAAGCCCTCCTTCTCTCTGCAGCTCTCATACTTCTCCCTTCCCCCCCTGTCAGCCTGCACTCAGGCAGTGTAATGTGAGCTGCCAGTGCTGGAAGTTTTCCCGCTTCACCGCAGGGGTCCTGCATTGTCCGAACACGTGCTTTCTTCCTATAGCAGCCATGTTAGAGTATTCATTCTTTTTTGGTTAATAACACGGTGGGAGCATTCGCTAGAAACACGAACGTCACTGTGTTGAACCATGCGCCGACGGGCATCGTTCCCGTGGTACCGGTGAACCCGTAACTCCAACAGAGCCCGAGAAATGGAATTCTCGGGTGCCCCATGAGCTATGTCACCCAAGTTTGGGTTCATTTGAACCATTATTTCAAAGCAAGACCATTGATAGGTCTGCCGTTATTCTGCTAGGTTCACAGAACGAGTTATGAACCTTATGATATTGCAGAGCTCAGACCATAGCTTGCAGCCAGGGGAGGTGGCCAGAGGACCAGCCCTTTTTGTGAGGTCAGAAGCTGACATGCATAAGTCTTACAGTGAAGTTCCTTAGTAGGATTCTTTCTGCTGGGATGTCATGGGTAAGAGATCTACCAATGAACTATGACGTGTGGCTCCTTCCCCCAGCCTGGCTTGCCTGTAATGATCTAACAACCATGTGAGTTATCTTTCATTCTTAATCCCATTTTATTTTATAACTGCATTTGTACATAACGATATTGTCTCAGTTTGTTACATCTTTTTATATTATATAAGCATTGCCTGTTTTTAAGGAATAAACCTATAAATTTATTAGTTTGTTTCTCCTGCTCTATAAACGAATTTGCACGTGCCTGAAGCACTACGCTACTGTTTTGGGGTTGCTACGGACCCTCTTGATAAATTGTTCATCAAAAGCCGTAGCTGGTGGCAGCTAAAAGAAAGGGGTGTAAAGTGTTAATCTATTGGGTGACGCTGGCAGTGACGCAGCGGGGTTTATAAGGGTACTGCCTGGCTGCAGCCAGGAGTAATTATAATTCCCTCACTGCAGCGTGCCCAATAGCCAGCACACATCCAAGTGACCCGTCTGGCGACTAATTATCCTAGGTGCAGTTCCCTGACTGACCTGAGGGTAAGGGGGGCGCCAGAGAGCTGCAAGTTCCTAAGTGGAAGTGGGATAGTTATAAATCCCTGCAGTTTACTGGGTCGGACGGCAGCAGCCGTCGTGTGTGTGCACGTTCCATCACATGTGGTGGCAGCGGTGGGATCACAAGCCGTGACCCCCGGGCTACCGTGTGGCGGACTGTGTGCCCGTTCATCACATATTGGTGGCAGCAGTGGGATAGTTATAAATCCCTGCAGTTTACTGGGTCGGACGGCAGCAGCCGTCGTGTGTGTGCACGTTCCATCACATGTGGAGGCAGCGGTGGGATCACAAGCCGTGACCCCCGGGCTACCGTGTGGCGGACTGTGTGCCCGTTCATCACATGCCGGGCCGAGCTGGGCAGATTCCCTCTACACCTAACGGTTCTAAAGAGGGCACTGTCATTCCGGGCTCACCTACGTAGGAGCAATCCAAGCTCCCATCACCATAAAGCCCTGACACACGTAGGTGAAACAGAAAAACTAGGACCCTCGGAACAGCTCACCCAAACCCAACCTGACCAGAACACCAATCACAACAACCTGACAAAAGCCGAAATCAGGAAGATGGTAGACGAAGGCCAGGAGAGGTATGTCAGTGACTGGAAGAACGACATCATCAGCTCCCAGAAACTGACCATGTACCGGAGTCTACAGAGAGACTACAGTCTGGCCCCATACCTGGAGAAACTCCCAGACCCCAGAGACCGCCAGATCCTGAGCCGGTATAGACTCAGCGCCCACAGTCTGGCCATCGAATCCGGCCGACACAGGCAGAGCTACAAGCCCAGGGAGGAAAGACTATGCCAACACTGTGACCAGGAGGCCATAGAGGACGAAACCCACTTCCTGCTACACTGCTCCAAATACTCAGCAGTGAGGGACACTCACTTCAGGAGACTCTCACATCTCTTCCCGGATTTCATCACCATGAAGGAGGAAGAGAAAACATATATCTTGCTGGGGAAGAAGAGAGAGCAGCGGAGATAGCAGCGTGGTATGTGAGCGAATGCCATAGACTGCGAGAAAGAGAACTATGATATGCCATGGACTTCTATAGCCCCCACCCCGGATCTGCCCCCATCACCCCTCCCTATGCCATGGACTTTTATAGCCCCCACCCTGACCTGCGCCCCCATCACCCCTCCCTATGCCATGGACTTCCATAGCCCCCACCCTGGATCTGCCCCTACTCAACATCCCTATCCCTATCCCCCTTTGGTACACTTGCTTTGGCAAAACTAATGTGTATTTAGTCCTGCCAATAAAGCTTCTTTGAATTTGAATTTGTATCTCTGGTGGTCTAGGTGTCTAGTATCTCTGGTGGTCTAGGTGTTTAATATCCCTGGTGGACTAGGTGTCTAGTATCTCTGGTGATCTAGGTGTTTAGTATCTTTGGTGATCTAGGTGTTTAATATCTCTGGTGGTCTAGGTGTTTAATATCTCTGGTGGTCTAGATGTCTAGTATCTCTGGTGGTCTAGGTGTTTAGTATCTCTGGTGGTCTAGGTGTTTAGTATCTCTGGTGGTCTAGGTGTTTAATATCCCTGGTGGACTAGGTGTCTAGTATCTCTGGTGGTCTAGGTGTTTAGTATCTTTGGTGATCTAGGTGTTTAGTATCTTTGGTGATCTAGGTGTTTAATATCTTTGGTGGTCTAGGTGTTTAATATCTCTGGTGGTCTAGGTGTCTAGTATCTCTGGTGGTCTAGGTGTTTAGTATCTCTGGTGGTCTAGGTGTTTAGTATCTCTGGTGGTCTAGGTGTTTAATATCCCTGGTGGACTAGGTGTCTAGTATCTCTGGTGGTCTAGGTGTTTAGTATCTTTGGTGATCTAGGTGTTTAGTATCTTTGGTGATCTAGGTGTTTAATATCTTTGGTGGACTAGGTGTTTAGTATCTCTGGTGGTCTAGGTGTTTAGTATCTCTGGTGGTTTAGGTGTTTAATATCCCTGGTGGGCTAGGTGTTTAATATCTCTGGTGGTCTAGGTGTCTAGTATCTCTGGTGGTCTAGGTGTTTAATATCTCTGGTGGTCTAGGTGTTTAATATCTCTGGTGATCTAGGTGATTAGTATCTCTGGTGGACTAGGTGTTTAGTATCTCTGGTGGTTTAGGTGTTTAATATCCCTGGTGGACTAGGTGTTTAATATCTCTGGTGGTCTAGGTGTCTAGTATCTTTGGTGATCTAGGTGTTTAATATCTCTGGTGATCTAGGTGTTTAATATCTCTGGTGATCTAGGTTTTAGTATCTCTGGTGGACTAGGTGTCTAGTATCTCTGGTGGTCTAGGTGTTTAGTATCTCTGGTGGACTAGGTGTCTAGTATCTCTGGTGGTCTAGGTGTCTAGTATCTCTGGTGGTCTAGGTGTTTAATATCCCTGGTGGACTAGGTGTCTAGTATCTCTGGTGATCTAGGTGTTTAGTATCTTTGGTGATCTAGGTGTTTAATATCTCTGGTGGTCTAGATGTCTAGTATCTCTGGTGGTCTAGGTGTTTAATATCTCTGGTGGTCTAGGTGTTTAGTATCTCTGGTGGTCTAGGTGTTTAATATCCCTGGTGGACTAGGTGTCTAGTATCTCTGGTGGTCTAGGTGTTTAGTATCTTGGTGATCTAGGTGTTTAGTATCTTTGGTGATCTAGGTGTTTAATATCTT
This sequence comes from Oophaga sylvatica, assembly GCA_033576555.1. NCBI lineage: Eukaryota > Metazoa > Chordata > Amphibia > Anura > Dendrobatidae > Oophaga > Oophaga sylvatica. Next base: position 987,484,931 of record JARQOD010000001.1, on the reverse strand, counting down.
TGGTGGTCTAGGTGTTTAATATCTCTGGTGGTCTAGGTGTCTAGTATCTCTGGTGGTCTAGGTGTTTAGTATCTCTGGTGGTCTAGGTGTTTAGTATCTCTGGTGGTCTAGGTGTTTAATATCCCTGGTGGACTAGGTGTCTAGTATCTCGGTGGTCTAGGTTTTAGTATCTTTGGTAATCTAGGTGTTTAGTATCCCTGGTGGTCTAGGTGTTTAGTATCTTTGGTAATCTAGGTGTTTAGTATCCCTGGTGGTCTAGGTGTTTAGTATCTTTGGTGATCTAGGTGTTTAATATCTCTGGTGATCTAGGTGTCTAGTATCTCTGGTGGTCTAGGTGTTTAGTATCTCTGGTGGTCTAGGTGTTTAGTATCTCTGGTGGTCTAGGTGTTTAATATCCCTGGTGGACTAGGTGTCTAGTATCTCTGGTGATCTAGGTGTTTAGTATCTTTGGTGATCTAGGTGTTTAATATCTCTGGTGGTCTAGGTGTTTAATATCTCTGGTGGTCTAGGTGTCTAGTATCTCTGGTGGTCTAGGTGTTTAGTATCTCTGGTGGTCTAGGTGTTTAGTATCTCTGGTGGTCTAGGTGTTTAATATCCCTGGTGGACTAGGTGTCTAGTATCTCTGGTGGTCTAGGTGTTTAGTATCTTTGGTAATCTAGGTGTTTAGTATCCCTGGTGGTGGTGTTTAGTATCTTTGGTAATCTAGGTGTTTAGTATCCCTGGTGGTCTAGGTGTTTAGTATCTTTGTAGTCTAGGTGTTTAGTATCTTTGGTAATCTAGGTGTTTAGTATCCCTGGTGGTCTAGGTGTTTAGCATCCTAGTGGTCTAGGTGTTTAGTATCCCTGGTTGTCTAGGTGTTTAATATCTCTGGTGATCTAGGTGTTTAGTATCCCTGGTGGTCTAGGTGTTTAGTATCCCTGGTGGTCTAGGTGTTTAGTATCTTTGGTAATCTAGGTGTTTAGGATCTTGGTAATCTAGTTGTTTAGTATCCCTGGTGGTCTAGGTGTTTAGTATCTTTGGTAATCTAGGTATTTAATATCCCTGGTTCTAGGTATTTAAATCCCTGGTGGTCTAGGTTTAATATCCCTGGTGGACTAGGTGTCTAGTATCTCTGTGGTCTAGGTGTTTAATATCCCTGGTGGTCTAGGTGTTTAGTATCTTTGGTAATCTAGGTGTTTAGTATCCCTGGTGGTCTAGGTGTTTATATCTTTGGTGGTCTAGGTGTTTAGTATCTTTGGTAATCTAGGTGTTTAGTATCCCTGGTGGTCTAGGTGTTTAGTATCTTTGGTAATCTAGGTGTTTAGTATCCCTGGTGGTCTAGGTGTTTAGTATCCCTGGTGGTCTAGGTGTTTAGTATCTTTGGTAATCTAGGTGTTTATTATCCCTGGTGGTCTAGGTGTTTAGTATCTTTGGTAGTCTAGGGTTTAGTATCTTTGGTAATCTAGGTGTTTAGTATCCCTGGTTGTCTAGGTGTTTAATATCTCTGGTGATCTAGGTGTTTAGTATCCCTGGTTGTCTAGGTGTTTAGTATCCCTGGTGGTCTAGGTGTCTAGTATCTCTGGTGGTCTAGGTGTTTAGTATCTCTGGTGGTCTAGGTGTTTAGTATCTCTGGTGGTCTAGGTGTTTAATATCCCTGGTGGACTAGGTGTCTAGTATCTCTGGTGGTCTATGTGTTTAGTATCTTTGGTAATCTAGGTGTTTAGTATCCCTGGTGGTCTAGGTGTTTGATATCTTTGTAATCTAGGTGTTTAGTATCCCTGGTGGTCTAGGTGTTTAGTATCTTTGGTAATCTAGGTGTTTAGTATCCCTGGTGGTCTAGGTGTTTAGTATCTTTGGTAGTCTAGGTGTTTAGTATCTTTGGTAATCTAGGTGTTTAGTATCCCTGGTGGTCTAGGTGTTTAGCAGTCCTAGTGGTCTAGGTGTTTAGTATCCCTGGTTGTCTAGGTGTTTAATATCTCTGGTGATCTAGGTGTTTAGTATCCCTGGTGGTCTAGGTGTTTAGTATCCCTGGTGGTCTAGGTGTTTAGTATCTTTGGTAATCTAGGTGTTTGTATCGGTTCTTTGTTAAGTCTAGTTGTTTTAGTATCCCTGGTGGTCTAGGTGTTTAGTATCTTGGTAATCTAGGTTTTAATATCCCTGGTGGTCTAGGTGTTTATATCCCTGGTGGTCTAGGTGTTTAGTATCTTTGGTATCTAGGTGTTTAGTATCTCTGGTGGTCTAGGTGTTTAATATCCCTGGTGGTCTAGGTGTTTAGTATCTTTGGTAATCTAGGTGTTTAGTATCCCTGGTGGTCTAGGTTTTAATATCCCTGGTGGCTGGTTAATATCTGGTGACTGGTTTAGTATCTTTGGTGATCTAGGTGTTTAGTATCCTGGTGGTCTAGGTGTTTAGTATCTTTGGTAATCTAGGTGTTTAGTATCCCTGGTGGTCTAGGTGTTTAGTATCTTTGGTGGTCTAGGTGTTTAGTATCTTTGGTAATCTAGGTGTTTAGTATCCCTGGTGGTCTAGGTGTTTAGTATCTTTGGTAATCTAGGTGTTTAGTATCCTTTGGTATCTAGGTGTTTAGTATCCCTTGGTTAGGTTTATATCTGGTAATCTGTGTTTAATTATCCTGGTGGTCTAGGTGTTTAGTATCTTTGGTGTCTAGGTGTTTAGTATCCTTGGTATCTAGGTGTTTAGTATCCTGGTGTCTAGGTGTTTAATATCTCTGGTGTTCTAGGTGTTTAGTATCCTGGTGGTCTAGGTGTTTATATCCCTGGTGGCTAGGTGTCTTAGTATCTCTGGTGGTCTAGGTGTTTAGTATCCTGGTTGGTATCTAGGTGTTTAGTATCCTGGTGGTCTAGGTGTTTAGTATCTTTGGTAATCTAGGTGTTTAGTATCCCTGGTGGTCTAGGTGTTTAGTATCTTTGGTAATCTAGGTGTTTAGTATCCCTGGTGGTCTAGGTGTTTAGTTCTTTGGTAGTCTAGGTGTTTAGTATCTCTGGTGATCTAGGTGTTTAGTATCCTGTGGTATCTAGGTGTTTAGTATCCTGGTGGTCTAGGTGTTTAGTATCTCTGGTAGTCTAGGTGTTGTTAGGTTTTATCCCTGGTGGTCTAGGTGTTTAGTATCCTAGTGGTCTAGGTGTTTAGTATCCCTGGTGGTCTAGGTGTTATATCTTGGTATCTAGGTGTTTAGTATCTTTGGTAATCTAGGTGTTTAGTATCCCTGGTGGTCTAGGTGTTTAGCAGTCTTTGGTATCTAGGTGTTTAGTATCCTGGTGTCTAGGTGTTTAGTATCCTGGTGGTCTAGGTGTTTAGTATCTCTGGTGATCTAGGTGTTTATATCCCTGGTGGTCTAGGTGTTTAGGATCTTGGTATCTAGGTGTTTAGTATCCCTGGTGGTCTAGGTGTTTAGCAGTCCTAGTGGTCTAGGTGTTTATATCCCTGGTGTCTAGGTGTTTTGTATCTGGTGTCTGGTGTTTATATCTTGGTAATCTAGGTGTTTAATATCCCTGGTGGTCTAGGTATTTAATATCCCTGGTGGTCTAGGTGTTTAATATCCCTGGTGGACTAGGTGTCTAGTATCTCTGGTGGTCTAGGTGTTTAATATCCCTGGTGGTCTAGGTGTTTAGTATCTTTGGTAGATCTAGGTGTTTAGTATCCCTGTGGTACTAGGTGTTTAGTATCTTTGGGAATCTAGGTGTTTAATATCCCTTGGTGGTCTAGGTGTTTATATCCCTGGTAGATCTAGGTGTTAGTTTATATCCTGTGGTCTAGGTGTTTAGTATCTTTGGTATCTAGGTGTTTAGTATCCCTGGTGGTCTAGGTGTTTAGTATCCTTTGGTAATCTAGGTGTTTAATATCCCTGGTGGTCTAGGTGTTTAGTATCTTTGGTATCTAGGTGTTTAGTATCCTTTGGTAATCTAGGTGTTTAGTATCTTTGGTATCTAGGTGTTTATATCCCTGGTGATCTAGGTGTTTAGTATCCCTGGTGGTCTAGGTGTTTATATCCCTGGTGGTCTAGGTGTTTAGTATCTTGGTGATCTAGGTGTTTAGTATCCCTGGTGGTCTAGGTGTTTAGTATCTCTGGTGGTCTAGGTGTTTAGTATCCCTGGTGGTCTAGGTGTTTAATATCCCTGGTGATCTAGGTGTTTAGTATCCCTGGTGATCTAGGTGTTTAGTATCCCTGGTGGTCTAGGTGTTTAATATCCCTGGTGGTCTAGGTGTTTAGTATCCCTGGATATCTAGGTGCTTAGCATTCCTATGGGCGAATGTTGTATAGCATCCCTGGTGATCTAGGTGTTTTGTATCCCTGGTGGTCTAGGTGTTTAGTATCTTTGGTGGTCTAGGTGTTCAGTATCCCTGGTGGTCTAGGTGTTTAGCAGTCCTAGTGGTCTAGGTGTTTAGTATCCCAGGATATCTAGGTGCTTAGCATCCCTATGGGTGAATGTTTTATAGCAGTCCTAGTGGTCTAGGTGTTTAGTATCCCTGGTGGTCTAGGTGTTTAGTATCCCTGGTGGTCTAGGTGTTTAGTATCCCTGGTGGTCTAGGTGTTTAGCATCCCTGGTTGTCTGGTGTTTAGTATAGCCTAGGGCTTTGTGCTCTTAGCTTTGCTTCTCACCTTATCTTCTGATGGGATACCTCTAGGCTATGCCATCTATGATCGGTGGAGGAACCATCTTCTGGGACCCCGACTGATCCTGAGAATGAAGATGACGCTGCTGTCTCTGTTAACCTTCGCTGTTCTTGCAGCGCCTCTCCAAGTAATAGACCCCGGCGCAGTTCTCTGTGGACCTGGGGAGCATGGGTTATGCCGCGGCTCTACACCAGATGTCATTACGAGCAGTATACCAGCACCTAATGCAATGGAGTTATCCTTAAAGGGAGTTTTCGGAGATGGTAAAATGTCGCCCCCCAGCCCAGCACCATCGCTCCCCACTGCTCTTTGACCCTGGAGGGGGCAGCCACAGACTGGTTGGGGCACCAGAGCGGCAGTGGGGGATTTCTAACCACATTTCCTGGCTTTGGCCACTTTTTTAATCTTCGGAAGCCCCTTAATATACGTAATGTCCTGGTGGTCGCTTAGTCCGGACCCCGTGTCGACACCATTTATCTGCACTGACACACAGTAACGAACTGAGAAGAGGAATGAGTGATGAATAGGATAGAACTAATCTGAACATGCCGCGTTTGTCCTGCTGGTCCCAGGTTGGCCACTAGGTGGCGGTATCAGCCCCTGGCCACTCACCGGCCACTGTGGGGGTCAGCGTGCCGCGGTGGGTGGGGCGCGTGGCGGAGGACTCACCTCTCACAGTCAGGTAGCTGTGTGCCAGCTCAGCGAAGGCCGTGGCCAGCCTCCAGTGGCCGTCCCCGTGGACGATCCTACTTAGGGCCATGCAGCGGATTAACTCCTTGTGTGCCTTCAGCAACTGTTGGAAAGAAGAGGAGCTGAAAAATGTGCAAAACAAAGAGCTCTGCTGACACGTCAGTGGGGGCGACATTACGCAGCCCCCCGTGACTACGGACAGACGTCTGGGGTCACCTTGTTGTCGCTGGTGTACTGCTCCGCCATCATCTGAGTCCGGGACAGTCTGTCCACGGGAAGCGTCCGAGGCTTCATGTCGGGGGCCGGGTCTCTGCTCCGTCACATGACCTCTCTGTACAGTCTGGGGGCCGCCATCGTCTTCCTGAAGGGCAGATTTTGGGGTCCTGTTCAGTAAACAAAAGAAAACACAAGTCTGGAATACAATTTTTAGGTCCAGGAGAGTTATAGTGGGGGACATCGAGACTAGCAGTGTTATGGGGGCACTGGAGCGGGCACTGTTATGGGGGCACTAGGGAGGGCATTGTTACGGGACACTGTATCGTGCAATGTTGTGGGGCACTGTTATAAGGGCAAAGGATATGCATTGTTATGAGGACACTGAGGTAGGCACTTATGAGCAGGAACTGTTGTAGGGACATCGACACTGCTATGGGGCCGCTGGTCCGGGCACTGTTATTTGGGCACTGGAATGGGTCTACTAGAGTGGGCACTGTTAAAGGGACACTGAGACCAACACTGTTATGGGTGCACTGGGTTGGGCACTGTTATGTGGGCACTAATATGGGGGTACTGGAGAAAGCACTGTTATGGGGCACTGGTGTGAGCACTGTTATGGGGACACCAAACCCACCACTGTTATGGAGGCACTGGGCCATCCCTATTATGGGCACTGAGCCCAGCACTTTGGGGCCAGCCCAGCACTGTTATGGGGGCACTGAGACTGGCTCTTGTATGGGGTCTCTGCGGCTCATCCTGTTGTGGGGGCAATGTTGCCGGTACTCCTGAACTTGGGGACACTATGGGCACAGTAATGGCGGCTGGTGGCTGACAGTGTTACGTACGAGCACGGCGATCCCAGGTCCTCGTACACGGAGTCGGTGGGGACACGTATCAGGACAGACGACATTATCTCCAGGACAACTGTAATAAAAATAACGGCGTGGGTCATTCCTCCATCGTGGTGGTCGGCCATTTAACTCCTTGGTTACCATGGTCAAGAGCGAAGTTGGTTAATTGCCATGGCAACTGGAGGCCTAATAAAAGCCCCTTAGGCCTGTCATGGCTCTTTCACTAAGGTAGCAGAATACGGACTGCGGTACAGTGTCACCCATCACAATACAGGGAGTCACTGACATCATCAGGGGCATTACTGACATCATCAGGGGCATTACTGACATCATCGGGGGCATTACTGACATCATCAGGGGCATTACTGACTCATCAGGGGCATTACTGACATCATCAGGGGCATTACTGACCTCATCAGGGGCATTACTGACATCATCAGGGGCATTACTGACATCAGGGGCATTACTGACGTCACAGGGGCATTACTGACATCATCAGGGGCATTACTGACCTCATCGGGTGCATTACTGACATCATCAGGGGCATTACTGACATCACAGGGGCATTACTGACTCACCGGGATACTGACATCAGGGGCATTACTGACTCATCAGGGGCATTACTGACCTCATCAGGGGCATTACTGACCTCATCGGGGCATTACTGACCTCATCAGGGGCATTACTGACTCATCAGGGGCATTACTGACTCATCAGGGGCATTACTGACTCATCAGGGGCATTACTGACATCATCAGGGGCATTACTGACCTCATCGGGTGCATTACTGACTCATCAGGGGCAATTACTGACTCATCAGGGCATTACTGACTCATCGTGGCATTACCTGACATCAGGGGCATTACTGACATCACAGGGGCATTACTGACCTCATCAGGGGCATTACTGACATCATCGGGGCATTACTGACTCACAGGGGCATTACTGACATCATCAGGGGCATTACTGACATCATCAGGGGCATTACTGACCTCATCAGGGCATTACTGACTCCAATCATGGGGCATTACTGACATCATCAGGGGCATTACTGACTCATCAGGGGCATTACTGACATCATGCATCGTCGGGGCATTACTGACATCATCGGGGCATTACTGACCTCATCAGGGGCATTACTGCATCAGGGCATTACTGACCTCATCAGGGGCATTACTGACATCATCAGGGGCATTACTGACTCATCAGGGGCATTACTGACTCATCAGGGGCATTACTGACATCATCGGGGCATTACTGACCTCATCAGGGGCATTACTGACCTCATCAGGGGCATTACTGACATCATCAGGGGCATTACTGACCTCATCAGGGGCATTACTGACATCATCAGGGGCATTACTGACTCATCGGGGCATTACTGACCTCATCAGGGGCATTACTGACTCATCAGGGGCATTACTGACATCATCAGGGGCATTACTGACTCATCAGGGGCATTACTGACCTCATCAGGGGCATTACTGACGTCATCAGGGGCATTACTGACATCACAGGGGCATTACTGACTCATCTTACATCAGGGCATTACTGACCTCATCAGGGGATTACTGACCTCATCAGGGGCATTACTGACATCAGGGGCATTACTGACTCACAGGGGCATTACTGACATCATCAGGGGCATTACTGACTCATCGGGGCATTACTGACATCATCAGGGGCATTACTGACCTCATCGGGGCATTACTGACCTCATCAGGGGCATTACTGACATCACAGGGGCATTACTGACATCATCGGGGCATTACTGACTCATCAGGGGCATTACTGACATCATCAGGGGCATTACTGACGTCATCAGGGGCATTACTGACATCATCAGGGGCATTACTGACATCATCGGGGCATTACTGACTACATCCAGGGGCATTACTGACATCATCGGGGCATTACTGACATCATCGGGGCATTACTGACGTCATCGGGCATTACTGACCTCATCGGGGGCATTACTGACGTCATCGGGGCATTACTGACGTCATCAGGGGCATTACTACGCATCACCAGGGGCATTACTGACATCATCAGGGGCATTACTGACTCATCGGGGCATTACTGACATCATCAGGGGCATTACTGACATCACTCGGGGCATTACTGACATCATCGGGGCATTACTGACGTCATCGGGGCATTACTGACATCATCAGGGGCATACTGACTCATCGGGGCATTACTGACATCGGGGCATTACTGACATCATCAGGGGCATTACTGACCTCAATCAGGCATTACTGACTCATCGGGGCATTACTGACGTCATCGGGGCATTACTGACGTCATCGGGGCATTACTGACCTCATCAGGGGCATTACTGACGTCATCGGGGCATTACTGACGTCATCGGGGCATTACTGATGTCATCGGGGCATTACTGACGTCATCAGGGGCATTACTGACGTCATCAGGGGCATTACTGACGTCACAGGGGCATTACTGAGTCATCGGGGCATTACTGACGTCATCAGGGGCATTACTGACGTCATCAGGGGCATACTGACGTCATCGGGGCATTACTGACATCACCAAGGGCATTACTGACATCACAGGGGCATTACTGACTCATCAGGGGCATTACTGACATCATCGGGGCATTACTGACCCATCGGGGCATTACTGACGTCACGGGGCATTACTGACATCATCGGGGCATTACTGACTCATCGGGGGCATTACTGACTCACCGGGGCATTACTGACATCATCGGGGCATTACTGACGTCATCGGGGCATTACTGACGTCATCAGGGGCATTACTGACCTCATCAGGGGCATTACTGACATCATCGGGGCATTACTGACATCATTCATCAGGGGCATTACTGACCTCATCAGGGGCATTACTGACCTCATCAGGGGCATTACTGACTCATCAGGGGCATTACTGACACTCATCAGGGGCATTACTGACTCATCAGGGGCATTACTGACCTCATCAGGGGCATTACTGACCTCATCAGGGGCATTACTGACCTCATCAGGGGCATTACTGACGTCATCAGGGGCATTACTGACCTCATCAGGGGCATTACTGACCTCATCAGGGGCATTACTGACTCATCAGGGGCATTACTGACGTCATCAGGGGCATTACTGACTCATCAGGGGCATTACTGACCTCATCAGGGGCATTACTGACCTCATCAGGGGCATTACTGACCTCATCAGGGGCATTACTGACGTCATCAGGGGCATTACTGACCTCATCGGGGCATTACTGACCTCTCAGGGGCATTACTGACCGTCATCGGGGCATTACTGACGTCATCAGGGGCATTACTGACTCATCAGGGGCATTACTGACCTCATCAGGGGCATTACTGACCTCATCAGGGGCATTACTGACTCATCGGGGCATTACTGACGTCATCAGGGGCATTACTGACGTCATCGGGGCATTACTGACCTCATCAGGGGCATTACTGACCTCATCAGGGGCATTACTGACTCATCGGGGCATTACTGACAGTTGTACAGTAGACGCCGTACACCGCAGAGTAACGCCCTAATAATATAACCCGACCTGTAGAAACTCGGCCAGAGAGAAAAATACAAAGATACGACACAACATTTTGGTTTTGTCCTTTAAGGCCTCAAGCAGCCGCGTCCTTAAAGGGTTAAGCCACAGCGGACCCTCAGATCAGAATGAGAGCAGAGTCCATGTGATCGGGGTCTAATGCGAATACGAGCGTCGTCCGTGAACCCCGGACCCCCCCATACAACCTGCGCACACCTCACAGCTGAGCCTTCGTCGCTGTGTGTCCGCCTCCAGCTCTCAGGACTTGGTTTGTTGACAGCGCTTGTTGCTATGGGGATTTAGAAGAAGCATCTTGACAACGGGGGCGGGGGCGGGCGCTCCGGTGCATTGTGGGTCCGGCCTCCATTGTGAGTGTGGTCGCTGCCAGGAATGGGGAGCAGCGTCCACCCGGACACAGGACAATAGGAACAATCTGCCGACCTCATGTCACCCCATAGACGCACAGTACATGGGATATCGGGTTTATAGCCGCCCTTTAGTTCTGACCTAAACATATAAAGGAGGCCGCCAACATTAGAAAAAAAATCTGAAAAAACACTTAAATTAGACTTTTTAAAATTATTAAATAAGAATAAATAGTGACGCAAGAAAAACTTCTTGAGAATAAATCAGGTTCACTTCCTAAAAGTGAATCAATATATTAAAATCTAATATGTGCAAAAAGGGCGAAAATGCGGCATTTACCCTTTAAAAGATTAATTTACGATCAATCATTTAATTTACTTTTCAATAAGCAATACCCATAATAGCCACATGGTGGCAGCACTGCCCCATGTAATGAACAGGTTCTCTTAGCTGGGGATCTCCTTGCTCTCCTATTCTGCATGAATCCATTGTGGTTTTCAAGATCTCTGCTTCTTGTCATTGAATGGAACCATCGGATCTCTATTTCCACATGTAATACGACCCTTGGCTCGTTTCAACGGGGGTCCATCTGTGTAATATCGGACAGCCATCATCAGTTCCATCAAATCCCAGGGTGACATCTCAGCACAGAAACCAGGCACAGACATCGCTTCCTGAGTGTGAGACCCCCAGCCGAAATCTGTGGGGAGGATAAGTCCAATGCCAGCACTCAGGGCATGATGGGAGTTGTAACTGAGGTTGGGGAAGACTGATCTATATGATCAGCAAGCAGAGGAACATGAACTCATGAGAGGTGTCAAAAGGTATTCTTTTTGTTAACTGTTCTACCCCCCTAGATGACCAGGACTATTTGGTTCCCTGATCTAGATGACCATGGCTGTTAGTCACTACCCTAGATGACCAGGGCCATTTTTCCCTACCCTAGATGACCAGGGCCGTTTCCTTCCCTGCCCTAGATGACCAGGGCCGTTTCCTTCCCTGCCCTAGATGACCAGGGCCGTTTCCTTCCCTGCCCTAGATGACCAGGGCCGTTTCCTTCCCTGCCCTAGATGACCAGGGCCGTTTTCTTCCCAACCTAGATGACCAGGGCCGTTTCCTTCGCTGCCCTAGATGACCAGGGCCGTTTCCTTCCCTACCCTAGATGACCAGGGCCGTTTTCTTCCCAACCCTAGATGACCAGGGCCGTTTTCCTTCCCTACCCTAGATGACCAGGGCCGTTTTCTTCCCTACCCTAGATGACCAGGGCCGTTTCCTTCCCTACCCTAGATGACCAGGGCCGTTTCCTTCCCTACCCTAGATGACCAGGGCCGTTTTCTTCCCTACCCTAGATGACCAGGGCCGTTTTTCTTCCCTACCCTAGATGACCAGGGCCGTTTCCTTCCCTACCCTAGATGACCAGGGCCGTTTCCTTCCCTACCCTAGATGACCTGGGCCGTTTTCTTCCCTACCCTAGATGACCAGGGCCATTATCTTCACTATTCTAGATGACCAGTGCCATTTCCTTCCCTACCCTAGATGACCAGGGCCGTTTCCTTCCCTACCCTAGATGACCAGGGCCGTTTCCTTCCTACCCTAGATGACCAGGGCCGATTTCCTTCCCTACCCTAGATGACCAGGGCCGTTTCCTTCCCTACCCTAGATGACCTGGGCTGTTTTCTTCCCTACCCTAGATGACCAGGGCCATTATCTTCACTATCTAGATGACCAGTGGCCATTTCCTTCCCTACCCTAGATGACCAGGGCCGTTTCCTTCCCTACCCTACGATGACCAGGGCCGTTTCTTCCCTGCCCTAGATGACCAGGGCCGTTTCCTTCCCTACCCTACATGACCAGGGCCGCTTCCTTCCCTGCCCTAGATGACCAGGGCTGTTTCCTTCCCAACCCTAGATGGCCAGGGTCATTACCTTCACTATTCTAGATGACCAGGACCTTTCCTTCCCTACCCTAGATGAGCAGGGCCGTTTCCTTTCTACCTCGATGACCAGGGCCGTTTCCTTCCCAACCCTAGATGACCAGGGCCATTACCTTCACTATTCTAGATGACCAGGGCCGTTTCCTTCCCAACCCTAGATGACCAGGGCCATTACCTTCACTATTCTAGATGACCAGGGCTGTTTCCTTCCCAACCCTAGATGACCAGGGCCATTACCTTCACTATTCTAGATGACCAGGGCCGTTTCCTTTCCTGCTCTAGATGACCAGGGCCGTTTTCTTCACCAACCCTAGATGACCAGGGCCGTTTCCTTCCCTACCCTAGATGACCAGGGCTGTTTCCTTCCCAACCCTAGATGGCCAGGGTCATTACCTTCACTATTCTAGATGACCAGGACCATTTCCTTCCCTACCCTAGATGAGCAGGGCCGTTTCCTTCTCTACCCTAGATGACCAGGGCTGTTTCCTTCCAACCCTAGATGACCAGGGCCATTACCTTCACTATTCTAGATGACCAGGGCCGTTTCCTTTCCTGCCCTAGATGACCAGGGCCATTTCCTTCCCTACCCTAGATGACCAGGGCTGTTTCCTTCCCAACCCTAGATGACCAGGGCCATTACCTTCACTATTCTAGATGACCAGGGCCGTTTCCTTCCCAACCCTAGATGACCAGGGCCGTTTCCTTCCTACCCTAGATGACCAGGGCTGTTTCCTTCCCAACCCTAGATGACCAGGGCCATTTCCTTCCCTACCCTAGATGACCAGGGCCGTTTCCTTCCCTGCCCTAGATGACCAGGGCTGTTTCCTTCCCAACCCTAGATGGCCAGGGTCATTACCTTCACTATTCTAGACGACCAGGGCCGTTTCCTTCCCAACCCTAGATGACAAGGGCCGTTTTCTTCCCAACCCTAGATGACCTGGGCCGTTTCCTTCCTGCCCTAGATGACCAGGGCCGTTTCCTTCGCTGCCCTAGATGACCAGGGCCGTTTCCTTCCCTACCCTAGATGACCAGGGCCGTTTTCTTCCCAACCCTAGATGACCTGGGCTGTTTTCTTCCCTACCCTAGATGACCAGGGCCATTATCTTCACTATTCTAGATGACCAGTGCCATTTCCTTCCCTACCCTAGATGACCAGGGCCGTTTCCTTCCCTACCCTCGATGACCAGGGCCGTTTTCTTCCCTGCCCTAGATGACCAGGGCCGTTTCCTTCCCTACCCTAGATGACCAGGGCCGCTTCCTTCCCTGCCCTAGATGACCAGGGCTGTTTCCTTCCCAACCCTAGATGGCCAGGGCCATTACCTTCACTATTCTAGATGACCAGGGGCCATTTCCTTCCCTACCCTAGATGAGCAGGGCCGTTTCCTTCCTACCCTAGATGACCAGGGCTGTTTCCTTCCCAACCCTAGATGACCAGGGCCATTACCTTCACTATTCTAGATGACCAGGGCCGTTTCCTTTCCTGCCCTAGATGACCAGGGCCATTTCCTTCCCTACCCTAGATGACCAGGGCCGTTTCCTTCCTTGCCCTATAGAGACCAGGGCTGTTTCCTTCCCAACCTAGATGCCAGGGTCATTACCTTCCTATTCTAGACTGACCAGGGCCGTTTCCTTCCCAACCCTAGATGACCAGGGCCGTTTCTTCCCAACCCTAGATGACCGGGCCGTTTCCTTCCCTGCCCTAGATGACCAGGGCCGTTTCCTTCGCTGCCCTAGATGACCAGGGCGTTTCCTTCCCTACCCTAGATGACCAGGGCCGTTTTCTTCCAATCCTAGATGACCTGGGCTGTTTTTCTTCCCTACCCTAGATGACCAGGGCCATTTCTTCACTTTCTAGATGACCAGTGCCATTTTCCTTCCTACCCTAGATGACCAGGGCCGTTTCCTTCCCTACCCTCGATGACCAGGGCCGTTTTTTCTCTGCCCTAGATGACCAGGGCCATTTCCTTCCCTACCCTAGATGACCAGGGCGTTTCCTTCCCTACCCTACATGACCAGGGCCGCTTCCTTCCCTGCCTAGATGACCAGGGCTGTTTCCTTCCCAACCCTAGATGGCCAGGGCCATTACCTTCACTATTCCTAGATGACCAGGACCCTTTCCTTCCCTACCCTAGATGACCAGGGCCGTTTCCTTCGCTGCCCTAGATGACCAGGGCCGTTTCCTTCCCTACCCTAGATGACCAGGGCCGTTTTCTTCCCAACCCTAGATGACCTGGGCTGTTTTCTTCCCTACCCTAGATGACCAGGGCCATTATCTTCACTATTCTAGATGACCAGTGCCATTTCCTTCCCTACCCTAGATGACCAGGGCCGTTTCCTTCCCTACCCTCGATGACCAGGGCCGTTTTCTTCTCTGCCCTAGATGACCAGGGCCATTTCCTTCCCTACCCTAGATGACCAGGGCCGTTTCCTTCCCTACCCTACATGACCAGGGCCGCTTCCTTCCCTGCCCTAGATGACCAGGGCTGTTTCCTTCCCAACCCTAGATGGCCAGGGCCATTACCTTCACTATTCTAGATGACCAGGACCATTTCCTTCCCTACCCTAGATGAGCAGGGCCGTTTCCTTCTCTACCCTAGATGACCAGGGCTGTTTCCTTCCCAACCCTAGATGACCAGGGCCATTACCTTCACTATTCTAGATGACCAGGGCCGTTTCCTTTCCTGCCCTAGATGACCAGGGCCATTTCCTTCCCTACCCTAGATGACCAGGGCTATTTCCTTCCCAACCCTAGATGACCAGGGCCATTACCTTCACTATTCTAGATGACCAGGGCCGTTTCCTTCCCAACCCTAGATGACCAGGGCCATTTCCTTCCCTACCCTAGATGACCAGGGCTGTTTCCTTCCCAACCCTAGATGACCAGGGCCATTTCCTTCCCTACCCTAGATGACCAGGGCCGTTTCCTTCCCTGCCCTAGATGACCAGGGCTGTTTCCTACCCAACCCTAGATGGCCAGGGTCATTACCTTCACTATTCTAGACGACCAGGGCCGTTTCCTTCCCAACCCTAGATGACCAGGGCCGTTTCCTTCCCAACCCTAGATGACCTGGGCCGTTTCCTTCCCTACCCTAGATGGCCAGGGTCATTACCTTCACTATTCTAGACGACCAGGGCCATTTTCTTCCCTACCCTAGATGACCAGGGCAGTTTCCTTCCCAACCCTAGATGACCAGGGCCGTTTCCTTCCCAACCCTAGATGAGATGACCAGGGCCGTTTCCTTCCCTACCCTAGATGACCAGGGCTGTTTTCTTCCCAACCCTAGATGACCAGGACCATTACCTTCACTATTCTAGATGACCAGGGCTGTTTCCTTCCCAACCCTAGATGACCAGGGCTGTTTTCTTCCCACCCTAGATGACCAGGGCTGTTTTCTTCCCTACCCTAGATGACCAGGGCTGTTTTCTTCCCTACCCTAGATGACCAGGGCTGTTTTCTTCCCTACCCTAGATGGCCAGGGCCATTACCTTCACTATTCTAGATGACCAGGGCTGTTTCCTTTATGACCGTAGATGACCAGGGCCGTTTTCTTCCCTACCCTAGATGACCAGGGCTGTTTTCTTCCCTACCCTAGATGGCCAGGGCCATTACCTTCACTATTCTAGATGACCAGGGCCGTTTTCTTCCCTACCCTAGATGACCAGGGCTGTTTTCTTCCCTACCCTAGATGGCCAGGGCCATTACCTTCACTATTCTAGATGACCAGGGCTGTTTCCTTTATGACCGTAGATGACCAGGGCCGTTTTCTTCCCTACCTTAGATAGCCAGGGCCGTTACCTTCACTATTCTAGATGACCAGGGCCATTACCTACATGACCGTAGATGACCAGGGACGTAATCGTCACTTTAACCTTAGATGAATAATTATCTCTACTTTTACTACCCTAGTCCACCAATTATGTCACCTTTACTAAACTAGAGGACCACACATTACCTAGGGATCTATTAAACCATTTGCTTCTCTAGACCACCAGGAGAGTTGTCATGAACCTCTTCCCCATCCTAGTTATTGTTACCATTAGCCCAATACCCACCTAAGATTACAATGTAGGCGAGAGGTTCACCATTATTTATACTTCAGCATTTTAGATCTTATGCATCATTTGGCGGCATTATAGGGGCCTGTATGGAGTATGATTGGTCATCATATGGGGATATTCCAGCACTGGGGCAACAAGCAGGGGAGTACATGGAGGACCCCCAAATGGAGCGGCTGACCTCGTCACACTTTACGCTGTTGGGTACAAGCCACATACAGTTAGTGTGGACCCTGTGGTCTCATAGCAGCGACCCCCTGATACCTCTACACCTGGTGACATCTTTTTTCCCCGGTTTCCAGCCTTGCTCATATATTTGCAGCACATCCGCCTTGATGTGTTTTCCGCTCATTTGCTTCTTGTACAATTTTCCTAATACAAAGTGATTTACGGATGAACCCGGCCTCCATGATGCTGATTGAAGGAGGCAGATTTTTTTTTTTTTTTTTATTATTTCCATTTTCCCTGTTGTGATAGAACACGCGACTCCTGCAGAGCTGCTACACCTGGAGTGACCCCCTTGTTACATGGGACTTCTGAGGCATCGCCGTCGCCTGGAGCTTTTCGGTTACTGAATGGTAGAAAATAGTGGTAAAAAAATGGAGGTGAAAATGGCAGAAAAAAGGAATATTTTCTCCATGATTCATGGTAGTCGGGGCTTTTGCACTGGGATCCAGGAGCCTCATGTTGCACCTTTGGTGACTGCTGCTTGAGTAGATGTTGCAATATGTCACCGGAGAAGCTGCACAGTATACTGCCTCTCTACGCCACACAGACTTGTTTTAGGCCCCTCCCACTTGATAAAGGGAAGTATGAGAAGATTAACACCACAAAGCAGCTCAGACTTCTCATACAAAATAGAAAATTACAACTATTGATCTTCTGGTTTACACCAATTTTTTGATGGGTACAGTATGTGCCAATTGGTGCAAAGTGTAATAACTCACTTTTTACCTAAAATGTTCCTAAAAAAATTTTATTAATCTTCTGATAAAAATAAGATAAAAAATGGCTTATTACTACCAAAATAATTTTTTTTTAGCATTTTTATACTGGCACGTTACCTAATGTCCTGTAGGCACGGCACATAGGTGTCAGTGGGATAGGACAGGATGGGGGCTTGTAGGAGCCAACTGGCCCAACATTGCAGGGGGAGAACTTTAGGTAGGATCACTGAGGATCAGGCGTAATCACTGGGGAGCAGGCGCAATCTCGGAGGAGCAGGCGCAATCACGGAGGAGCAGGCGCAATCAGGAGGGCAGGCGCAATCCAAGGAGGGGCAGGCCGCAATCAAGGAGGGAGGCGCAATCCGGAGGAGGAGGCGCAATCACGGAGGAGCAGGCGCAATCAAGGAGGTGCAGGCGCAATCACAGAGGAGGAGGCGCAATCACGGTGGAGCAGCGCAATCAAGGAGGGCAGGCGCAATCACGAGGGAGGCATACGAGAGCAGCGCAATCAGGAGGTGCAGGCGCAATCACAGAGGAGAGGCGCAATCACAGAGGAGCAGGCGCAATCAAGGAGGTGCAGGCGCAATCACGGAGGAGCAGGCGCAATCAAGGAGGTGCAGGCGCAATCACGGAGGAGCAGGCGCAATCACGGTGGAGCAGGCGCAATCAAGAGGCAGCAAAGGGGCGCAATCACGGGAGCAAAGAGTCAGCATCACGGAGGAGGAGGCGCAATCTCGAGGAGCAGGCGCAATCAAGGAGGTGCAGGCGCAATCACAGAGGAGCAGGCGCAATCACGGTGGAGCAGGCGCAATCAAGAGGTAGCGATCACGAGGCCAATCACAGAGGAGCAGGCGCAATCAGAGTCAGCGCATCAGAGAGGCGCAATCACGGAGGAGCAGGCGCAATCAAGGAGGTGCAGGCGCAATCACGGAGGAGCAGCGCAATCAGGAGGTGCAGCGCAATCACGGAGAGCAGGCGCAATCACGGGGAGCAGGCGCAATCAAGGAGGTGCAGGCGCAATCACGGAGGGAGCAAGGTGCAGCATCACGAGGAGCAAGCGCAATCACGAGGAGCAAGAGCAATCACGGAGGAGAGGCGCAATCTCGGAGAACAATAGAGTCAGCGCAATCACGAGGAGCAGGCGCAATCCTGAGGAGCAAGCGCAATCACAAGGAGCAGAGCTGCATGAGAGGAATGGAGGAGAGCGCAATCACAGAGAGGAAGGAGGGCGCGCAATCACAGGAGGGTCGGAGCAAGCGCAATCAAAAGGAGCAGAGTATGAGGTGCAATTGGAGAGCAGGCGCAATCACGAGGAGCAGGCGCAATCAAGGAGGTGCAGGCGCAATCACGGAGGAGCAGGCGCAATCACGGGGAGCAGGCGCAATCACGGAGCAAGCGCTAATCTAGGAGCAGACAATCACTGAGGAGAGGGCAATCTCGGAGGAGCAGGCGCAATCAAGGGGTGCGGCGCAATCACGAGGAGCAGCAATTCGGGGAGCAGGCGCAATCACGGTGGAGCAGGCGCAATCACGAGGAGCAGCGCAATCACGAGGAGCAGGCCATACGGAGAGGGAGGAGGGCAATGTAACACGGGAGCAGGCGCAATCGCTGAGGAGGAGGCGCAATCACAGAGGAGGAGGGCAATCACAGAGGAGGAGGCCAATCACAGAGGAGGAGGCGCAATCACAGAGGAGGAGGCGCAATCACAGGAGGGGGTGCAATAGAGGCAGGCGCAATCACAGAGGAGCAGGCGCAATCACAGAGGAGGAGGCGCAATCACGAGGAGCAGGCGCAATCACGAGGAGCAGGCGCAATCACGGAGGAGCAGGCGCAATCACGGAGGCGCGACTCGAGGACAGGTCAGGTCATGAATCACGGGTAGGAGCAGCAGGGCAGTGCAATCGCGGAGCAGGCATAGGGGGAGCAGGCGCAATCGGGACAACGATCACGGAGGAGCAGGCGCAATCACGAAGAGCACATAGAGGAGGAGCGCAATCACAGAGGAGAGGCGCAATCACAGAGGAGGAGGCGCAATCACAGAGGAGGAGGCGCAATCACAGAGGAGGAGGCGCAATCACAGAGGAGAGCGCAATCACAGAGGAGCAGGCGCAATCACAGAGGAGGAGGCGCAATCACAGAGGAGAGGCGCAATCACAGAGGAGGAGGCGCAATCACAGAGGAGCAGGCGACAATCACAGAGGAGCAGGCGCAATCACAGAGGAGGAGGCAATCACAGAGGAGGAGGCGCAATCACGAAGGGAGGAGGCGCAATCACAGAGGAGAGGCGCAATCACAGAGGAGGAGGGCAATCACAGAGGAGGAGGCGCAATCACAGAGGAGCAGGCGCAATCACGAAGGAGCAGGCGCAATCACGGAGGAGCAGGCGCAATCACGGAGGAGCAGGCGCCATAAATAATAATATAAGACAGTTGATCATTTATCGGTAATTTTATTTTTTTATTATTCCTTTATTTTGCTGGAGTGGCAGACAATGCAGACATCATTTTAGGCAATAAACCCCATCATAACAAATACATAAACTGTATATAAAATAATTTCTAACGTTTCTGGAAAGTTAGACCCATGTATAATATTTTACTACTCCGATCTATAAAATTAAGCAGCAAAACATTTATATATTTAGTTTTTTTTACAATAATCGAAACAAAACAAAAAAAAAAGCTACATAAATTTAACATATAATATTAAAAAGGTATCAATCTAAAATAACATTACTGCATAGAAAACTAAATTACTTTGCTACCTTTAACTGTTGTGGTCGGGGAGGTAAAGGGGGTTATGTATTTGGAGTAGGCGCTACAACATTTACCAGGAGACTTTTCCACAAATGGGGGCTTAACGGAGGAAAATCAAAAAAGTGCTACATGTAGCAACTGGGGTTGTGGAATTTCCTTGCGCTGTTTATAGAAGAAGAAGCTGACCTCAGGGGTACCTGCTAATGAGTACGGCATCTATACACACAAATAACCAGCAATTAGTGTCCTTCGCCTCCTAAAATGTGAAATCCCACTTTAAGCTCCACCCCTGCAGAACCAGGAGCGCCCATTCTAGGTTTATTTGCATAAGCCCCACCCCTACAGAACAAGGAACAGTTAGGATCATTTGCATAAGCCCCACCCCTGAAGAACCAGGAAAATTTATTCTGGGTTCATTTGCATAAGCCGACCTTTCCGTTTCGAGGGACAATCCACGAAAAAAGGGACAGTTGGGGAGGCATGCTATAGGGAACATTTACCCTCAGTTGGTAGAAATTATTTTCCGCTTCTTTAGTTCTATGTTTATTTTGGCAAAGATTAGTGACAATCGGCGCCGGCCACTATGGCGCCCACATAGGTTGACACCAAAGATTCTGCCCTATGAATAACAAATCTGTAATCAATCCTCTGCTCCAGTCTTGCTACATAATTAAGCAGATTTGCATTCAATAGCTACAGAAACTGAGCGACGGCACCTTAAAGGGCATTTCCATTTGTGGCCACCATATTACAAATTATATATAGATATAATCTACATATAACGAGGAGTCACTTTGTAATTACATTTCATCATTTATCTTTTACTGTTACAAGACCGCGGAGCTTTGAAGTTCGGCCATTTTGGTGGTCACCGGCTGTAGGAGGAAATGATCGCGTCTCACACTGGTATCTGTTTAAAGGCTACTACATGAGGATATTAGCGCTATGGGAAGCAGCAATTCTCGTCTCTTGAGTTCTGTTATAAGGAGCTAACTGACCACGATAAATACTAGAAAGTGGAAACGGTGGTTTCTTATCAAAAAAGTATAAAATAACTTCATTTTCTGATACAGAAGAACTCATACGTGTGATGTCCAGCATTAGTCATGTTAGAGGCAGTGCTGGTACGAGCCGCTCCTGCTTGTCTCACGTCACATCTTCTGAGACTGACTCTTGCACATGGTCAGGATTTGTTTTAGCACCTTCTGAACGTCTTCATCCATTTGGCCCTGGAGGAAGCAGAAGGGTTAGAAGGTGGTGATACCGCAGCCAGGGTCAGCGGATCTGATGGCATCGTCCAACATCATCCTCCACTAACATCAACATCATCCTCCACTAACATCATCCTCCGCAACATCACTCCAAATCATCATCCTCCAGCAACATCATCATCCTCCAGCAACATCATCATCCTCCAGCAACATCTCATCCTCCAGCAACATCATCATCCTCCAGCAACATCATCATCCTCCAGCAACATCATCATCCTCCAGCAACATCATCATCCTCCAGCAACATCATCATCCTCCAACAACATCATCATCCTCCACAACATCATCATCCTCCAGCAACATCATCATCCTCCAGCAACATCATCATCCTCCAGCAACATCATCATCCTCCAGCAACATCATCATCCTCCAGCAACATCATCATCCTCCAGCAACATCATCATCCTCCAGCAACATCATCATCCTCCAGCAACATCATCATCCTCCACACATCATCCATCCTCCAGCAACATCATCATCCTCCCAGCAAACATCATCATCCTCCAGCAACATCATCATCCTCCACATCAAATCATCATCCTCCAGCAACATCATCATCCTCCAGCAACATCATCATCCTCCAAACATCATCATCCTCCAACAACATCATCATCCTCCAGCAACATCATCATCCTCCAGCAATCATCATCATCCTCCAGCAACATCATCATCCTCCAGCAACATCATCATCCTCCAGCAACATCATCATCCTCCAGCAACATCATCTCCAGCAACATCATCCTCCAGCAACATCATCATCCTCCAGCAACATCATCATCATCCTCCAGCAACATCATCATCATCCTCCAGCAACATCATCATATCCTCCAGCAACATCATCATCATCCTCCAGCAACATCATCATCATCCTCCAGCAACATCATCATCATCCTCCAGCAACATCATCATCCTCCAGCAACATCATCATCATCCTCCAGCAACATCATCAAGTCAATGGAGATTGTGACCACAAAAATGTCCCGTTGGGGGAAAACCAACAAGAGGAACATGGACCAAAAGCCGAGAGTTAGACGCCGTGAGCTGATCAGTCATTTCCCCAGTTTCTGCTGGAGTCACTGTGTACATACAGTACATTACTGTCCTGAGTTACATCCTGTATTATACTCCAGAGCTGCACTCACTATTCTGCTGGTGCAGTCACTGTGTACATACATTACATTACTGATCCTGAGTTACATCCTGTATTATACTCCAGAGCTGCACTCACTATTCTGCTGGTGCAGTCACTGTGTACATACATTACATTACTGATCCTGAGTTACATCCTGTATTATACTCCAGAGCTGCACTCACTATTCTGCTGGTGCAGTCACTGTTACATATACATTACTACTGTACTGATCCTGAGTTACATCCTGTATTATACTCCAGAGCTGCACTCACTATTCTGCTGGTGCAGTCACTGTGTACATACATTACATTACTGATCCTGAGTTACATCCTGTATTATACCCCAGAGCTGCACTCACTATTCTGCTGGTGCAGTCACTGTGTACATACATTACATTACTGATCCTGAGTTACATCCTGTATTATACCCAGAGCTGCACTCACTATTCTGCTGGTCAGTCACTGTGTACATACATTACATTACTATCCTGAGTTACATCCTGATTATACTCCAGAGCTGCACTCACTATTCTGCTTGTGCAGTCACTGTGTACATACATTACATTACTGATCCTGAGTTACATCCTGTATTATACTCCAGAGCTGCACTCACTATTCTGCTGGTGCAGTCACTGTGTATATACATTACATTACTGATCCTGAGTTACATCCTGTATTATACCCCAGAGCTGCGCTCACTATTCTGCTGGTGCAGTCACTGTTACTTACATTACTGATCCTGAGTTACATCCTGTATTATACTCCAGAGCTGCACTCACTATTCTGCTGGTGCAGTCACTGTGTACATACATTACATTACTGATCCTGAGTTACATCCTGATTATACCCAGAGCTGCACTCACTATTCTGCTGGTCAGTCACTGTGTACATACATTACATTACTGATCCTGAGTTACATCCTGTATTATACTCCAGAGCTGCACTCACTATTCTGCTGGTGCAGTACTGTGTACATACATTACATTACTGGTCCTGAGTTACATCCTGATTATACCAGGCTGCACTACATTCTGCTGGTGCAGTCACTGTTACATACATTACATTCTGATCCTGAGTTACATCCTGTATTATACTCCAGAGCGCATCACTATTCTGCTGGTGCAGTCACTGTGTACATACATTACATACTGATCCTTGAGTTACATCCTGTATTATTACCCAGAGCTGCACTCACTATTCTGCTGGTGCAGTCACTGGTTAATACATTACATTACTGATCCTGAGTTACATCCTGTATTATATCCAGAGCTGCACTCACTAATTCTGCTGGTGCAGTCACTGTGTACATACATTACATTACTGATCCTGAGTTACACCGTATTATACCAGAGCTGCACTCACTATTCTGTGGTGCAGTCACTGTGTACATACATTACATTACTGATCCTGAGTACATCCTGTATTATACCAGAGTGCACTCACTATTCTGCTGGTGCAGTCACTGTGTACATACATTACTTATGATCCTGAGTACATCTGTATTATACTCCAAGCTGCACTCACTATTCTGCTGGGCAGTCACTGTG
Organism: Oophaga sylvatica; assembly: GCA_033576555.1. Lineage (NCBI taxonomy): Eukaryota > Metazoa > Chordata > Amphibia > Anura > Dendrobatidae > Oophaga > Oophaga sylvatica. The sequence continues at coordinate 987,461,012 of JARQOD010000001.1, read as the reverse complement.
TACATACATTACATTACTGATCCTGAGTTACATCCCGTATTATATCAGAGCTGCATCACTATTCTGCTGGTGCAGTCACTGTGTACATCATTACATTACTGATCCGGAGTTACACCTGTATTATACCCAGAGCTGCCTCACTATTGTGGTGCGCACTGTCTACATAATTACTGTCTGATTACATCCGTATTACCAGACTGCACTCACTTCTGCGGTGCAGTCAGTGTAAATACATACTGACTGAGTATCTGTTTACCCAGCTGCACACTTGTGTGCAGTCGGTAAACATATGATCCTGTTAATCTGTATTTACCAGAGTGTCACTATTGTGGTGCAGTCATGGTACATCTTACATTTGATCTAGTTACACGTATATACCAGTGCATCTATTTGGGCAGTCACTGTGTATACATACATTATGTCTGAGTTACTCGTATTCCCAGAGCGACTCACTATTTGCGGTGCGTCATGTTACATAATTAATATGATCGGTTACTGTTATACTCAGCTCACTCACTATTCTGCTGGTGCAGTCACTGGTACAACATTCATACTTCCGAGTTACACTGTATTATACCAGGCTGCACCACATCTGGGTCAGTCACGTGTACTACATTACTGTCGAGTTACTCGTATATTCAGCGCACTACTATTTGCTGGTCATCCGTGTATACATTATTATGATCGGTTCTCTGTTATCCAGAGCCTCACTATTTGGGTGCGTCATGTCATACATTACTTGATCCTGATTCATCCTGTTATACCCAGAGCGCATCACTATTGCTGTGCAGTCAGTGTACATACTACGTCGAGTTACCTGTTCCCAGCTGCACTCATATTGTGGAGTCACTGTGTACAATACTATGCCTGAGTTCATCTGTATTACTCAACTGCACTCACTATCTGCGTAGCATGGTACATACATTATGATCCTGTACATCTGTATTATCCAGACTGCACTCACTTTTGCTGTGCAGTCATGGTACAACTTACTTTGTCTGAGTTAATCTGTATTATACCCAGAGCCCCACTATTCGGTGCAGTCACTGTGTACAACATTCATTACTGACTGAGTACTCTGTTTACCAGAGCTGCACTCACTATTCTGCTGGTGCAGTCACTGTGTACATACATTACATTACTGATCCTGAGTTACATCCTGTATTATACTCCAGAGCTGCACTCACTATTCTGCTGGTGCAGTCACTGTGTACATACATTACATTACTGATCCTGAGTTACATCCTGTATTATACTCCAGAGCGCACTCACTATTCTGCTGGTGCAGTCACTGTGTACATACATTACATTACTGTCCTGAGTTACATCCTGTATTATACTCCAGAGCTGCACTCACTTTCTGCTGGTGCAGTCACTGTGTACATACATTACATTACTGATCCTGAGTTACATCCTGTATTATACCCAGAGCTGCACTCACTTTCTGCTGGTGCAGTCACTGTGTACATACATTACATTACTGGTCCTGAGTTACATCCTGTATTATACTCCAGAGCTGCACTCACTATTCTGCTGGTATAGTACATATAAATGGTGACATTACGTGGACAGATTTGGGTCTCTTACCTGCACAGCATAGAGCAGATGCATCCTGTAAACGGAGACGATTTCTTGGTGCTGTTTCTTGGTTTCCTAAATACATAAAATAAATGCATTGACTTCCACGTCACACGATTCCTCATTTCTTAGATAAAACCAGGAGAAATCCTTATAGTGAACCCGTAACCTTCCTTTACTCTGGCATGGCCGAGAACCCAAGTGGTGAATTATCAGAAACGATTGGAGGTGTAAATATATAAATATACAATGAAGGTAAAAAGTATGTGAACCCCTCCTAAATATGGGCTTCTGGCCAAGCCCTTGCAGAATGTCCAGCACACGGCCGTGTAACCTCCATACTAGCCAACTTTCTAGAATGTCATCAAGGAGGAAAAAGTTTGGGGCCCACAAGGGGCAGAAAAAAGTCTTTCCCTATAGCCACAGTCCAATTCCCGGCCATGCCCCTGCACACGTCTACCAAGTCCATTTACAGGGGTATTCTCATGACTGGAAGCCGGACAGAGAGTGACTTCCTGACCCCTGGGGTCCGACCGCTGCCGAGGACTGTGGACTCTGAGGAGTCCGGTCTGCATTGACGATGGTGGATCATGGAGCAGATGTGCGCATTTGTTCTCATGGGACCGCTGGGGATAGCCGAGCACCGTGTCAGCTGGTCTTCGGCACCCCCATAAGAATGAAAGGAGCGCAGCTCTGGATCTTTGGAACACTCCTTTAATGTGCATTTCTAACCTGCTTTTTGATGGGTTTAAGAAGGATTCTGGGGCACCATTTACCATCTCCTCATTCTCCAGGAACCTTCCAGATATTTCTGGGCAGTTGTCACATACAGTATGGGTTGTACTCAAGAGATCGGGGACTATGGTGGTGACAGGGGACGCCACCTTTGCCACAAGTCAAATCATGATATTTCTGATCGGGTAGACCTGCCCCGATCACCTGCAGCGACTACACTTGGATAGTCACAACAGTTCAGGCAAAACATGAAGCTTGTGTCATAGTGCAAGGTGCACATAATTTTGGCCATATTGTGCACATATTTACCAAACTCATGACTGGTTTGTCATTGGGTGTCCAAAGGAAGCAGAGACTTGGTGAGACTTCAGTCTCTGACTTCTACAGAGGTCTAAGTGTGGGACATCGGAGGATGCCGACTAAGATTATGGAGTATTGGAGGATTTGGGTCCTTGCTATAGGTGTTGGGTGCCAGTGAAGCTCCTCATTACATGTGAGGGACTTTGATCAGGAGGCGCAGGACTTACCGCCAGTTGGTTCTGCAGCTGCCTGATCTGCTGCTGTAGGGTTTCCAGCTGCTGGCTCTGCCGCTTGGTAGTGCTTGTGGTGAACGACAGCTGGGAAAGGCTATTTAGTGCATCTCGGAGTTTGCTCACTTCCTTCGAGAGCTCATTTATCTGGAAGATCATGAATTCATCTTAGTAAAGTTCCTTGTAGAGTCGTCACAGAGAGTCATACATGGTACAGGGTCACTGGCCACCAGAATACTAGAAGACCTTATGGGAACGTATGCGATTCACCAAGAGGTGCTGCAGAAGACAACCCCATCTGCAGGTGACTGGAGCAGTCACTACTGGGGTCTAGTTCTTATGGAGAGGGGGCACTTCATATGGACACTAATCTAACACTAATCTAATATTAGTAATCGGTCTATTAATTGGGAAACAGTGCGAGGGAAGAAGAGAGTGCGAGGGAAGAAGAGAGTGCGAGGGAAGAAGAGAGTGCGAGGGAAGAAGAGAGTGCGAGGGAAGATGAGAGTGCGAGGGAAGATGAGAGTGCGAGGGAAGAAGAGAGTGCGAGGGAAGAAGAGAGTGCGAGGGAAGAAAGAGTGCGAGGGAAGAAAAGAGTGCGAGGGAGGAAGAGAGGAAGAAGAAAATGCGAGAGAAGAAGAGAGTGCGAGGGAAGAAAAGGAAAACGAGACGCAAAAGAGACGAGGGAAAGAAAAAGGCCGAGAGAGAAGCAAGAAGAAGGCGAGGAAGAAGAGAGTGCGAGAGAGAGAGGAGGAAAAGAGCGCGAGGAAAAAGAGGCGAGGAAGAGAGGCGAGGAAGAAAAGAGCGGGAGAGAAAGAAGAAAAAAGAGGCGGGAAGAAAAGAAAAGCGGAGCAAAAGAGCGAGAGAAGCAAAAGAGCACGAGAGAAGCAAAAGAGCACGAGAAGAAAAGAGCGCGAGAGAAAAGGCGCGAGAAGAAAAAGACGCGAGAGAAGAGAAAGAGCGAGAGAAGAAAAAAAGCGTGAGAGAAAAAAAGAGGAATGCGCGAGAGAAGGTGAAGAAGAAAAGTGCGAGAGAAGAAAAAGATGCGAGAGAAGAAAAGAGGCGAGAAGCAAAAAAAGTGAGAAATAAAGAGAAAATAAAAATAAAAAGGAAGAGCGAAAGAGAGCGCAAACACGCGAGAGAGCGAGAAACCAAAAAGTCCATAATAAAGAGTCCTATTCCTAAAACCTATTCACCAACCTTCTTGTCTTTGTCTTCGTCCACTTTTGAGGTATTTTCCGACAACCTCTTAATCTCGGTCAGGTCCTCCTGCACTTTGCTGTGTTTCGCCCTCAGCTCTCCGAGCGTTAGTTCCTTGTTCTTTAGCTGTTCTTCTATAGAGTGTTTTTCTTCTTTCACTTGTGACAGTTCCTTCTTAACCTCCTCGTTCTCCACAGTAAATGCCTCTCGTTCCTTCAGCAGGTTCGCTCACTTGTGTCGATAACGCGCTGATGTCATCTTCTAGAGACACTTGCCTCTCGGCTAGCAGTTGTCTTGTCACCAAGCCATCCTGGACCGTTGACTTTTCTTGCTGAAGTTCATCTTGTAAACTCTTGATCCTGGAATCTTGAGTAGTGATCTGCTCCCTCAGCTCGTTTCTCTCACCTTCCAGTTTTTCTACCGTTTGCTTAAGACCTTCCATGACTTCCACATGATCAGACACTGCCATGTTCCCCTTCTCCTTGTCCAACTGTTGCTTCAGCTCACATACTTCTTCCAAAATTTTGGCATGCTGTGAGGCCAAATCCACCAAATCAGTCTCCACTTTCTCTTTGCTTTCTTCCACTTCCTGCAGAAGTTTCTCTGCTCTTCCCTATGGATGAAATTTTCAGATACATCAGGCGGTGCTTGCTTCGTCTTCTCGAGTCCACCTGGGCTTCCTTGTATAACACAGACAACTCATTCACTTGGTTGATCAAGTCGTCAATGGTTTTGGTCATGTCCTCTTCTTCTTGACCGTTCTCCACCGGAGACTTTTGGCTCCGTCTTTCTTTCTAATTCCTTCTGCAGATTCGTAATTTCTTCCAGTAATTCTTGCTGCTTCATGTTAAGTTTGGCGTTCTCCACGTTCAATTGCTCAATGACGGCACAGTAAGATTTCTCCATCTCTTCCTGCTTTTCTACGGGCACCAAGTTGACGATCCTTTGGGTAACGACATCGATCTGGTGCCTCAAATCATTCATCTCGTTCTCTTTCCTTTCGCTTTCCGCCAGGACCTCCTGGTATTCCCTCTTCAAAACTTCAAACTCTTCCAACACCAATAAACTTTCCACACTGGTTCTCACCACTCCATCTTCTTCTTGCTCCTCTTTCGACATCCTTTTTAGATTTGGCTTGAAGGAAACATCTTGTTTCATATCACTAGGTGATCCCCGAGACGAAGGTCTATATCCGAAGCCACCTCGGAAGTTTCCGTGCTGATGGACTCTCTAAAGCTTAACCGGATCTGCTCTTCCAAGCTCTTCCTTTTTGTTTCAGAATCCTCCAATTTCGTTTTCATGTCTTCGATGGTTTTTTCCAGCAGTTTCAGTTTGTGTTCGTTGTTGACCATTTCGATCTGCGACTCGAAAGACGTATCGGAGTTATCTGAAATAACGGCTGGTGATTTTGCATCTTGATTTTTGGCAACGGTTTGGTTTAAGTCGGTGTGTGTGGAATGGTAGGAGTCACTGCTAATATCTCCTAATGCCCTGGTATTGGCTTTCTCCTGCAAACAATTAATACGAACATACAATTTATTAAGGTCCAGTATAATATTGTATCCTCTGCGCATGAAGATAAGAACATTCCTCAATTATTAGGATTCTCTCTTGGTAAAAAATAGTGACTGTTTAAAGTGGAAAACTCCTTTAAGAAGGGCCCTTTAAAGAGTAACCATTTTTAATTTTTTTTTTCAGGACAACTTGCAGCAGAATGTCTCTAGCTCTTCCCTCCTCCATAGAATTTTATAAGAACTAATTGTCACTTCTGATCTCAGAAATGGGAAAATCTAACATAGATTTGACAGATTTTTTCCCCACCAATTGAAAATGAAAGATAAATCCAGGAGGAGGAAGAAGCAGATTTCTCTGATGAGATATATTGAAAATCTGATTATTTTCATGCATGCTATTGATTTATGAGATAGAAATTAAAAAGTAGACACTCTTTGGCTTTAAGCACAATGTGTTCTCTGTTTGTTTTCCATCTGATCATCTGCAATCTATAGATAAACGTGGCGATAAGTGTTTCATTTTCCTGCAGCACACCCAGAGGTGAAATGAGGTATTACACCATGTCTATTTATATGTTATCTCAGTAATGCAAAACAGGGCAGGTCCTCCAAAAAAGAGTGACGCTCTATGTAAACCTCTATATAACCGCTCTCGGCCTCTGAACTATGGACGAAGACATAAATCAGTCGTAGGTCGTATGGTCATTACAGAAAGAGCGGTCTACTCCAACTAAAAAATTATTTGTATGGCGAGCAGGAGATAAAGAGCTGCTGGACCTTTCCAGCACAGCCTACGAATAAGATTTTATGGGCCGAAATTCAACCGTTTGATCCCAATTTCCAAGACAGATCAGGATACAATCAGGATGTCCCTTTAAATAATATGTTGCCAGATGACACTGAATATGGACGAGTATACTGAAAATTATTAATTTACGTGGTCACAGGAAGTTTTATGGGCTGTACAGCAGACTACCTTTACATGCTGCACAGACTTATTTTAAAAGGTCAATCTACAAAGGGCACCGTGAAAAAATAATTCTAGGGGTTGTGTACATAGATATTTAGGTATAAGATCATCCTTGGAGTCAATGTAGGGAAAGATTGACCAAACCTATGGAATTAGGAGTCTGACTGTGTAATATGGAAGTGAATGGGGAATAACTGCAATACCAGACACAGCCTATAGCCAAGAGGGTGGCGCTGTTTCAGGTAAAAAATTAGACCCTTCTAATTGTAAGAAAGCTAAACATCATGCTTACGGATAATGTCCAGGTGTACAAACCTGCAGCTGCTCCTGTAGTTCCTTGTTTAGTAGTGTTAGAGAGACCACCTTTGCTTGCAGCTGTGAGAGCGTATCCTGGTGATCGGCCTCGGAGCTTACATCCAGGAGACTGTCTTCTAGAAAGGGAGAAGTACTAATGTGGTTACTATTACCAGTGCAGGAATAAGAAGCAACAGATTAAAGGATTATTCTGCAGATCAACCTTCAGGAGCGCACCGCTCCTCTGCCTACTGGCCTCTTGCTGCCAGGCAGGTTAGGGCAGTTGCAGCTCCTGCTGAGTTGGCACAGTGTTGGGCCGAGCAGCACAGCTGAGTCTGCGGCCCGAGCGGCACAGCTGAGTCTCGGCCCGAGCGGCACAGCTGAGTCTCGGCGCCCAGCTGATGCGGCCGAGCGCACGGAGTCTGCGGCCCGAGCGGCACAGCAGCTGGGTCTGCGGCCCGAGCTCGGCACAGCGTCGGAGTCTGCGGGGCACAGCGAGTGCGGCCAGCGCACAGCTGAGTCTGCGGCCCGAGGGCACAGCTGAGTCTGCGGCCCGAGCGGCACAGCTGAGTCTGCGGCCCGAGCGGCACAGCTGAGTCTGCGGCCCGCGGCACCTGATTGAGCGGCACAGCTGAGTCTGCGGCCCGAGCGGCACAGCTGAGTCTGCGGCCCGAGCGGCACAGCTGAGTCTGCTGGCCCGAGCGGCACAGCGAGTCTGCGGCCCGAGCGGCACAGCCGAGTCTCTGGCCGAGCGGCAAGTATAGCTCTGGATGCGAATAGAGCTTCCAAACATGTGCTCCTTGTCTAGGAAACTGGTCATCTACGAAGATGAGGTTGACATTGGCTATCGACACGCAGCAATTGTGAGATATCGGGAGGTGGGTTGAAACAGAATACCCCACTCATGCACCTCTGAGAAGGACAGGAGCACCTAAATCAGTGTTTACCAAGCAGGTTTTCCATTAAATGAAGCCCAATCAAATGATGCTGTCAGGGTATGAGGACAATGCTCTGTGAGCTAAACATCCTGGGCTTCAGACTGATACATTGTAACAAAACCAGAAGAGATCTAAGCAGCTGCTGATTTATCCAGTGTAGACAATGCTCTGTGAGCTAAACATCCCAGATTCAAGACTGATTCATTGTAACAATCCAGCAGAGATCTGTGCAGTTGCTGCTGATGTGTTTAGCTCACAGAGCATTGTCTGTACTGGACCCAACTGTAACTAAATCTCAGCTGTGAGAAGTATTATCTCTAAATGGAATGTAGATGCACATTAAACTGCACTAAAAACCTCTCTGCTGGATTGTTACAATATATCATTCTGGAGTCTGGGATGTTTAGCTCAAAGAGCATTGTCCGCACTGGATACAATGTATCAGTCTGGAGTCACAGAGCATTGTCTGCACTGGATACATTGTATCAGTATGGAGTCACAGAGCATTGTCTGCACTGGATACATTGTATCAGTCTGGAGTCACAGAGCATTGTCTGCACTGGATACATGTATCAGTCTGGAGTCACAGAGCATTGTCTGCACTGGATACATTGTATCAGTCTGGAGTCACAGAGCATTGTCTGCACTGGATACATTGTATCAGTCTGGAGTCACAGAGCATTGTCTGCACTGGATACATTGTATCAGTCTGGAGTCACAGAGCATTGTCTGTACTGGATACATTTTATCAGTCTGGAGTCACAGAGCATTGTCTGCACTGGATACAATGTATCAGTCTGGAGTCACAGAGCATTGTCTGCACTGGATAATTGTATCAGTCTGGAGTCACAGAGCATTGTCTGCACTGGATACAATGTATCAGTCTGGAGTCACAGAGCATTGTCTGCACTGGATACAATTGTATCAGTCTGGAGTCACAGAGCATTGTCCACTGGATACATTGTATCAGTCTGGAGTCACAGAGCATTGTCGCACTGGATACATTGTATCAGTCTGGAATCACAAAGCATTGTCGCACTGGATACATGTATCAGTCTGGAGTCACAGACATTGTCCGCACTGGATACATTGTATCAGTCTGGAGTCACAGAGCATTGTCCGCACTGGATACATTGTATCATCTGGAGTCACAGACATTGTCCTGCACTGGATACATTGTATCAGTCTGGAGTCACAGACATTGTCCGCACTGGATACATTGTATCAGTCTGGAGTCACAGAGCATTGTCCGCACTGGATACATTGTATCAGTCTGGAGTCACAGAGCATTGTCCGCACTGGATACATTGTATCAGTCTGGAATCACAGAGCATTGTCGCACTGGATACATTGTATCAGTCTGGAGTCACAGAACATTGTCTGCACTGGATACATTGTATCAGTCTGGAGTCACAGAGCATTGTCTGCATGGATACATTGTATCAGTCTGGAGTCACAGAGCATTGTCTGCACTGGATACATTGTATCAGTCTGGAGTCACAGAGCATTGTCTGCACTGGATACATTGTATCAGTCTGGAGTCACAGAGCATTGTCTGCACTGGATACATTTTATCAGTCTGGAGTCACAGAGCATTGTCTGCACTGGATACAATGTATCAGTCTGGAGTCCAGAGCATTGTCTGCACTGGATACATTGTATCAGTCTGCAGTCTCAGAGCATTGTCTGCATGGATACAATGTATCAGTCTGGTAGTCACAGAGCATTGTCTCACTGGATACATTGTATCAGTCTGGAGTCACAGACATTGTCTGCACTGGATACATGTATCAGTCTGGAGTCACAGAGCATTGTCTGCACTGGATACATTGTATCAGTCTGAGTCACAGAGCATTGTCTACATGGATATTTGTATCTCTGTAGCTTTCACAGGATATTGTCTGATGGAAAACAATGTTCTCATTCACAGAGCATAGCTGATGGTCAAGTAATCAGCTGGAGTAAAAAGACATTGTTGCACTGGTCATTATCATGAGTATCTTTTCTGCAGATTTTATTGTTCAATCTCTGAAGTCCCGTCAGCAGCGGATGACTGCAAGCTGTATACCCCGTAATCATCTGATCGCAGAGCATGTGACAGGAACGATTGATCGCTGGCGTAAACAGCATTGTGACCACTGTATTGTATCAGTCTGCGTTACAGAGTCATTTGTCTGCACTGGTAATGTAATCACTGGAGGATCTAGAGCGATGGTTGCTGACATTGTGATCGGAGAAGGGTTGTTGCATGAAAAATGGTATTCTGGAAGTCACATGAATTTCTGCACGGTTACATGTTCAGTCTGGAGTATCAAATGAGTCATTGTCTACATGGTATACATTGATCCGTCTTTTGTGAATCCAGACAATGCTGCACTGGTCTCACTGATCAGTCTGGAGTCACAGAGCATTGTCCGCACTGGATACATTGTATCAGTCTGGAGTCACAGAGCATTGTCCGCACTGGATACATTGTATCAGTCTGGAGTCACAGAGCATTGTCTGCACTGGATACATTATATCAGTCTGGAATCACAAAGCATTGTCTGCACTGGATACATTGTATCAGTCTGGAGTCACAGAACATTGTCCGCACTGGATACATTGTATCAGTCTGGAATCACAGAGCATTGTGTGCACTGGATACATTGTATCAATCTGGAGTCACAGAACATTGTCTGCACTGGATACATTGTATCAGTCTGGAGTCACAGAACATTGTCCGCACTGGATACAGCGTATCAGTCTGGAGTCACAGAGCATTGTCCGCACTGGATACAATGTATCAGTCTGGAGTCACTGAGCATTGTCCGCACTGGATACATTGTATCAGTCTGGAATCACAGAGCATTGTCTGCACTGGATACATTGTATCAGTCTGGAGTCACAGAACATTGTCTGCACTGGATACATTGTATCAGTCTGGAGTCACAGAGCATTGTCTGCACTGGATACATTGTATCAGTCTGGAGTCACAGAGCATTGTCTGCACTGGATACAATGTATCAGTCTGGAGTCACAGAGCATTGTCTGCACTGGATACATTGTATCAGTCTGGAGTCACAGAGCATTGTCTGCACTGGATACAATGTATCAGTCTGGAGTCACAGAGCATTGTCTGCACTGGATACAATGTATCAGTCTGGAGTCACAGAGCATTGTCTGCACTGGATACATTGTATCAGTCTGCAGTCACAGAGCATTGTCTACATTGGATACATTGTATCAGTCTGGAGTCACAGAGCATTGTCTGCACTGGATACATTGTATCAGTCTGGAGTCACAGAGCATTGTCTGCACTGGATACAATGTATCAGTCTGGAGTCACAGAACATTGTCTGCACTGGATACATTGTATCAGTCTGGAGTCACAGAGCATTGTCTGCACTGGATACATTGTATCAGTCTGGAGTCACAGAGCATTGTCTGCACTGGATACAATGTATCAGTCTGGAGTCACAGAGCATTGTCTGCACTGGATACATTGTATCAGTCTGGAGTCACAGAGCATTGTCCGCACTGGATACAATGTATCAGTCTGGAGTCACAGAGCATTGTCCGCACTGGATACAATGTATCAGTCTGGAGTCACTGAGCATTGTCCGCACTGGATACATTGTATCAGTCTGGAATCACAGAGCATTGTCTGCACTGGATACATTGTATCAGTCTGGAGTCACAGAACATTGTCTGCACTGGATACATTGTATCAGTCTGGAGTCACAGAGCATTGTCTGCACTGGATACATTGTATCAGTCTGGAGTCACAGAGCATTGTCTGCACTGGATACAATGTATCAGTCTGGAGTCACAGAGCATTGTCTGCACTGGATACATTGTATCAGTCTGGAGTCACAGAGCATTGTCTGCACTGGATACAATGTATCAGTCTGGAGTCACAGAGCATTGTCTGCACTGGATACAATGTATCAGTCTGGAGTCACAGAGCATTGTCTGCACTGGATACATTGTATCAGTCTGCAGTCACAGAGCATTGTCTACATTGGATACATTGTATCAGTCTGGAGTCACAGAGCATTGTCTGCACTGGATACATTGTATCAGTCTGGAGTCACAGAGCATTGTCTGCACTGGATACAATGTATCAGTCTGGAGTCACAGAGCATTGTCTGCACTGGATACAATGTATCAGTCTGGAGTCACAGAGCATTGTCTGCACTGGATACAATGTATCAGTCTGGAGTCACAGAGCATTGTCTGCACTGGATACATTGTATCAGTCTGGAGTCACAGAGCATTGTCTGCACTGGATACATTGTATCAGTCTGGAGTCACAGAGCATTGTCTGCACTGGATACATTGTATCAGTCTGGAGTCACAGAGCATTGTCTGCACTGGATACATTGTATCAGTCTGGAGTCACAGAACATTGTCTGCACTGGATACATTGTATCAGTCTGGAGTCACAGAGCATTGTCTGCACTGGATACATTGTATCAGTCTGGAGTCACAGAGCATTGTCTGCACTGGATACAATGTATCAGTCTGGAGTCACAGAGCATTGTCTGCACTGGATACATTGTATCAGTCTGGAGTCACAGAGCATTGTCTGCACTGGATACATTGTATCAGTCTGGAGTCACAGAACATTGTCTGCACTGGATACATTGTATCAGTCTGGAGTCACAGAGCATTGTCTGCACTGGATACATTGTATCAGTCTGGAGTCACAGAGCATTGTCTGCACTGGATACAATGTATCAGTCTGGAGTCACAGAGCATTGTCTGCACTGGTTACATTGTATCAGTCTGGAGTCACAGAGCATTGTCTACACTGGATATGTTGTATCAGTCTGGAGTCACAGAGCATTGTCTGCACTGGATACATTGTATCAGTCTGGAGTCACAGAGCATTGTCTGCACTGGTTACATTGTATCAGTCTGGAGTCACAGAGCATTGTCTGCACTGGTTACATTGTATCAGTCTGGAGTCACAGAGCATTGTCTGCACTGGATACATTGTATCAGTCTGGAGTCGCAGAGCATTGTCTACACTGGATATGTTGTATCTTGTAGCTGTGTACAGGATTATTGGCTCTGAATGAAAACAAATGTTCTCATTCACAGACATCAAGCAGATGTGTCGGTAACTCCATGAGGGATGAAAACAAAGAACATCTGATATTTGCAGAACTCTTCATTTCTATGAATTCTTTCTCGCAGATTTTTTTTTACAATCTTCCTGTAAATCCGTCCCAGTCTAGCAGCGGTAAGTGCAGCAGAGCTGTCATAACCCGTCAGTCACATCACTCGCTCCGCAGAACATGACAGGACCGGTTGGATCGCTGGTCGTAAACAGCGACGTGACCAAAACATTGTGATCTGATTACTCAGTTTCTCGCGTTACAGAATCATTACTGCTGCCTGTAAGTAATCACAGGAGGCATCTAGGACGGAGGAGGCTGACAATATGTGATCGGAGAAGGGGTGATGACATGAAGAAAGGTTTCTGAATCTCCTGATAATTTCCAGAAGCCCCCGGTTACTCGGGTTCTAGTGCTGGGTGGTGAAGTATCACAATGAGTAATGCTGTGACTACATGGTGACTACTTGATCCCGTCCTTCTGTGTAATCCTCCCGCAGACACATGGCCGTCCTGCGCTCCTCACCTGTGCTGTCACTCAGCCGGTCCCTGTACTCTCGCCTGTAGGGCGAATTCTCGTCCTGAGAAAACACGAGACAATAAAACATGAGTAACCCGCAGCTAAACATTTCTACAGCCATCTTCTCTGTAAAATAACATTGACTTCGTCTAATCCCAAAGATTAGTGACTGTGCGGCAGGTCCATCGGCGGCGGCACCCTCCTCGGATAGGAGAGCAGTAGCGGCGTTCCTATTGGTAAGGGTGGCGTTGATGCGGTTTCAGAAGAAAAAAAAAAAAAAAAAGATAACAGCCCCCCATATCTAAGGTGACTATACACGTTAGATAACGATCGGTCGGCTGACCGCCATCTCTCCGGACCCCACCATACACATTCCTGTGCTCTCTATAGGGAGAGAGGAGAATCATTTAGGAGTAGCTTATTGGCCCGAAGATCATAAGGGTCGGGAGACCCCCATGGCCACTGCGATTAGCGGGATGGGCTGACTTATTTAATGTGTAAGCGGCCGTTTCGAGGGGCGTTTCGGCCCCATTATATCCGTTACCTTGCTGCTGTTCTCGGAGAAGAAGACCTCTCCTTTGGCGGAGAGCGGGGTGGATGTCGATGACAGCGGGGAGGATAAGTCACTTAGCTGCAATGACAGACAGTTGTGTTTTGGTAAAAACTCACATACCGTTCATTCTCTGGGGTGGGGGAGGGGCATTTTTTGGAAATTTACAAAATGACAGACAATCTCCAGTAAACAGTTGTACAATAATGTGTAACAAAGCAGAATGTACAGTCACTGCCCAAAAGCAGAGGGTGGTAGACGACCCCTCTAAATGTCCCTGCCTAAATATGAGAAGCCCCTTTTATTCTACTAGCCCTTTTGGCCCAAACTGACGAACATTAGAATATGGTTTTGCCCTTTACTTTCTCAGTGGTCACTACCTACCACAAAATCAGAACACTCCTCCTCCGCTGCTGTAACTGTTCCCATGATCTGATTGGCTAGAGGATGTTCTATCTCCGCCCACTTCATGGCACTGCTTCTGTGACAGTCGTAACTTCACCAACATAGTCACATGACTGATCACGATCGCTGCTCCCAAAAGATCGTTTATGATTGGGTTTAGGAGAAAGTAGAACAGGACTTCGATATTTAAGTCAGGGTTTGACTCCTGGTTCTGTGGTCAATCACCTGATTGAAGGCCTTCCAATAAACGCCGTTGACCAGGCACAGCGCCGTACATACTGTTGTGGCTGTGTCTGGTACTGCGGCCGAGCCCCATTTGAAATTTTAAAATGTATCTTATTGATAGGGAATTAAAGGGTCTGTTTCTTAAAGGGAATCTGCCAGCAGGTTTTTCCCAAGTAATCAGAGAGCAGCATGGTGTAGGGGCTGAGACCCGGATTCCAGCGATGTGTCACTTACAAAGCCGAGTTTTGGTGTTTGAATAAAAATCAGCGTTTTATCAGCAGGGGATTATCATTACAGGACTAGGTGCCTCATGCCTCCTAGTCCAATCACACCCACCTCTACAATAACGGCTTGGGACATAGACGCATGCAATACCCCTGAGATAACCCTGACCCCCTAAAAGAAGATCAGAATATAGGTATAGTCCTAGAGATAGACCCTTTTGCACCTTAAAGGGGGCTTTCTCATAGAACATTTTGGACTTTTCCTCCTATATATGCACTTTTTTGTACACTTTCACCCAGGTTGGTAGCGGTAGCATATATGATAGAACATGCAGAAACATATATATTTATATATGTATATATGGTTACCTGTAGCGGGCTGATAGGAGGAGGCGGAGCTTTGCGTTTTTTGGGGGTTCCACTTCTCTCTGAGCTTAATCTAGTGACTTGATCATGCTGGAAGTTTTACAGGCCAGAAAAATTGAGCTGTTAGTTGGGTTAGTAGAAACCGAGCAAGACTTATCTATAAAGTTATACGACTATGCAGAGGGCCGACTAATGAGCTACTAAAGATATCACGAGGACTAGTGCAATACGGCTATCCTACAGAGGGAGGGTCTGCGGGAAACCCCTCACACATGCACTATAGCTCTACATGCTGCACATCATCTACAAGTTCTACTAAACCAAGCGGGAAAGAATAAGGTCTAAGGCCATCTTTAGAAATTATTCATAAATTTAGCTCAGATTAAGCTTGGATTACGGAATAATCAAGTTTTAATATTAAAAGTTACAATTTAAAGATTGCGATGATCTATAGAGATGCTAAGATAAGATGGATCGGCACCGGAGGACCTCAGGCTGGGGCGAAACGACCACTCGTACATTGAGACACTACTACATACAACATCTTTTCCCAAAACACAAGTGCCAAGAAATACCGCCCTCGTTAGATGTCCAAAAATACACAATTAGAATAATTGGATTAAACCCCTTCCATACTGACGACCGATCCGCAGGACAATCTTGCAAAAAATCAGGACTATGCTAATCATGGAACTGCACTGAATAGTATAATTCTGTATATGTAATGAAGGGATGTCCCAACCTATCAACAGGATGAGTGATCACTTCCTAATAGCTGAGGGTTTCTACGTGCTGCAAAACGGGGGCTTTGAAGTACCCTGTTTGAGGAGGTTATGACCGTGCATGCGCAACAAGGGAAAGGCAAGGGGTGCACTAGCTTAACCCAATCTTCTGCATGGGTAGATCGAAAAGAAAGAGCAATGCTAGCCCTAGAGGCGGTCCGGTGGTCTGACCCCTGCAAAAATATACCAGGATGACCAACAAGGAATCCGATGTCTGATCGGAGCTGTGAGTGACAGGTAGCGCTGGACAGTTCGGACCACATCAGATTTTGTAAGAACCTCTCAGGGAGATAAGAGGTGCAGTGCTGAACTGAACAGTGTCGGCAGGTCAGGGGTAGCCGACATTTTTTCTAGGATGCATTCTTAGTATCCGCACATTACCCACGGCGCCTTCGTACCCCAACAATCTATATCCGTTTAATGTAGTGCCCTGCTAGGACCTTCCACCTGCACTTTCTTTCTATTTTATCGCTGTACCCAGAAGGCCTCATCACACAGACCGACAAGGATGAGAGATCAGGACAACCCGGGGGACACGCTGAAGTCACATCATAGGAGCCCAGAAGACCGAAAACTTACAAGGACATTGGACTTTGGGGTGTAAAACTTCAGAAAAGTTCCTACACATGTGGATTCAGGGAACAATATGAAATTTTAATTTTTAGTTGGAGGAACACTAAGTATTGTTACCTGTCCGCAGCTCCATCTACAACCAACAACGGCTGAGCTCAGTCCCTAGTCTTGAAGGGAAAACCCCATTAAGTCTCCATACATTTGGTTTAGCCATATAGGAGCTCTGCACTCCCGTTTTCTGTATACAAGGTGTTAAATCTGCCTATATTTTCTAATAAGGGGAGACACAACGTAAGGACATAAAGGGCAGAGGATGTAATGCCGGTACCTGTAATGGCTTGGTCGGACTTTTCATTCCTGTATGAGAAAAGACAGAAGACATAAGAATCTGTCCGGCCTATATGGCCGTCATTGCAGTTTCTCCTACTGCGACCGTCCCAAACTCAAATGACAGCAACAACCAGAGACAGACCTGACTATCAGGGATATAGAGAAACTGGTTAACAGCTGGTGCTGCAATGGCCGCCATATTGGTTGTCCCACAAAATGCTGCCGATACTTTTTAGGAAGATTGGAAAAACATGGCTGCTACAGAGCCACACTTTGGAGATTTGCTCTGCAATACCAACACAACCCAATGTAAAAGAATGGGGTTGAGCAGAAATACTACTCAAACCTGTCTACAGGTGAGGCGGCGGTTTTTGTGGAAGAAAGCAGCCATGTTTTCCTTCCTGCCTACCTTCACTCCATCTCCATACTATGCAGGACGTACCATGCTCTTGGCTTGTCTTTGACAGAAGAAGGCTGAGGATGTGTGGGTTTCCTGATAATCTGGCGTAATGGAGAGCATCGTGGCCCGAGGCGTCTGTCACCGAAAGGCTGGCTCCACGCTGCACCAAGGCGTCCACCATGTTGAAGTGGCCGGCCTCACACGCCAACATCAGCGGAGTCCTGAGGAAGCAAGATAGAAGAGTTAGACTCGTACAGTCCTTCACCAAGGATCAGAGACCTCCGGCACTCCAGAAACCCCAGCTCCCGACATGCTGTGACAGGCCAATGCTGGGAGTCGTAGCTTCAGGGCAGCCGGATGTTGCTGATCCTGTAATCAATCCTGTCTGGCACGCTCTGCACATCATCTAGTTATGACTGGAATCGATCAGGTCTGATTAGACTCGGCCACAGAGGTAGAATATGTTTGTTGGCTTATTCCACACATTTTTAGGGATTCTTCAGTCTTTGGAGAAGTTCCCCAAAGTCTGAGTAAATAAAGGGGGGGATCTCTAATTCAGGACCCTGCTCTATCAGCCGGGGATCCTCAAAGAGCGTCTCTAAACCTAGCCGAATGCAGCCACCTAATGTGTCGAGTCCTCCAGACTGATCCTTCACTTCTCCCCTGAGATAACCATCCGCAAAAAGGGGTCTGACAGCGGCTCGCTCCCCTCTCTCCATGCACGTGTACAGGCCACGCAAACCAACAATGGAGGACGCAACATATCATACATTACACAGACTAATTTCAGTGTGACCTGTGTAATGCTTAATATGACCTGCGGGGGTGCTGCAGGATGACAGAACGCTTGCTCCCAAAAGCTGGACAAGCGCAGTGTCAGCGAACCCTTTCCCTTGAGGTTGTGATAGACATTTGTCTGATAGATACAGACATTGTTCACATGGTCACTTATCCCTGACTCTGCTCTACTCCTTGTCCCTTTCCTGTTCTATTTAGAATTCTCGACATTTCACCAGGATCACGTTCTCATCCTTTGTAGCTCACTCTTCACTCAAGGTTACAAAAATGAAAAAAATTTGGCATTTCAACATCTATCAAGACTTAGGAGAAAGTAGTCCGTCATCTGTTCAGTCATCCACCTAAAAAGCAAAGCTCAGGCCTCTCAGCATACTCCAAACCTTCCTGACGGGGCGACTACCTAGACCTTATCAGCAATGGCTGCACGGGGAGCAGAACTATGCGCCAGGCACGACAACTCTATAGAGGGGGGACTGCAAAATAGATATAGATAGATAGATAGATAGATAGATATGATAGATAGAATGAATAGATAATAGATAGATAGATAGATAGATAGATAATAGATAGATAATAGATAGATAATGATAGATATAATAGATAGATAAGTAGAGATAGATAATAGAGAGATGATAGATAATAATAGATAGATAATAGATAGATAATGATAGATAAATAGATAATAGATAGATAATAGAGAGAGATAGATAATAGATAGATAACTGATAGATAATAGATAAACTGATAGATAGAATAGATAAGATAGATAAGATAGATAGATAGATAGATAGATAACTGATAGATTAGATATATAGATAGATGATAGATAATAGATAGATAATAGATGATAGATAGATAATAGATGAGGATAGATAGATAAGAGATAGATAGATGATAGATAGATAATAGATAATAAGATAGATGATAGATAATAGATAATGATATATAATAGATAATGATAGATATAGAAGATAGATAGATAATAGATAACTGATAGATAGATGATAGATAGATAATAGATAGATAATAGATAGATAGATAACTGATAGATAGATAATAGATAGATGATAGATAATAGATAGATAATAGATAGATAACTGATAGATTAATAGATAGATGATAGATAATAGATGATAGATAGATAATAGATTGAGGATAGATAGATAAGAGATAGATGATAGATAGATGATAGATAGATAATAGATAATAGATAGATAACTGATAGATGATAGATAGATAATAGATAATAGATAGATAATAGATAGATAATAGATGATGATAGATAATAGATAATAGATAGATAATAGATAGATGATAGATAATAGATGATAGATAGATAATAGATTGAGGATAGATAGATAAGAGATAGATAAGAGATAGATGATTGATAGATAGATAGATGATAAGAGATAGATGATAGATAGATGATAGATAAATAATAGATAATAGATAATAGATAGATAGATAATAGATAGATGATAGATAGATAACTGATAGATAATAGATAGATAGATATAATAGATAGATAATAGATAGATAGATAGATAATAGATAGATAATAGATAGATAACGGAGATAGATAATAGAGAGATGATAGATAATATATAGATAGATAATAGATAGATAACTGATAGATAAATAGATAATAGATAGATAATAGAGAGATGATAGATAATAGATAGATAACTGATAGATAATAGATAACAGATAGATAAAGATAGATAGATAGATAATAGATAGATAGATAACTGATAGATAGATAATAGATAGATGATAGATAATAGATAGATAATAGATGATAGATAGATAATAGATTGAGGATAGATAGATAAGAGATAGATAGATGATAGATAGATAATAGATAGATAATAGAGAGATGATAGATAATAGATAACTGATAGATAATAGATAACTGATAGATAGATAGATAGATAGATAACTGATAGATAGATGATAGATAGATAATAGATAGATAATAGATAGATAGATAACTGATAGATAGATAATAGATAGATGATAGATAATAGATAGATAACTGATAGATTAATAGATAGATGATAGATAATAGATGATAGATAGATAATAGATTGAGGATAGATAGATAAGAGATAGATGATAGATAGATGATAGATAGATAATAGATAATAGATAGATAACTGATAGATGATAGATAGATAATAGATAATAGATAGATAATAGATAGATAATAGATGATAGATAATAGATAATAGATAGATAATAGATAGATAATAGATGATAGATAGATAATAGATAATAGATAGATAATAGATGATAGATAATAGATGATAGATAGATATAGATTGAGATAGATAGATAAGAGATAGATAAGAGATAGATGATTGATAGATAGATAGATAAGAGATAGATGATAGATAGATAGATGATAGATAAATAATAGATAATAGATAATAGATAGATAGATAGATAATAGATAGATGATAGATAATAGATAGATAATAGATTGAGGATAGATAATAAGAGATAGATAGATAAGAGATAGATAGATAATAGATGATAGATAGAGATAGATAGATATAGATGATAGATAGATAATAGATAGATAATAGATAGATTGTCCTGATGAAGTTGGAAGAGCTGGATGATGGATTTCTGCATGCGCTGCCCCAGGGAATGACGGGCGTGGAGGAGGCAGGTTACTAAGACAACAGTGTCCCGTCGGTCAATGACCGGGCACAGCGGGAGACCAGGATGTGCAGGGCTTTGCCCCCTGCACTTTCTGGCTCATTTACATAAAAATTGTCAAAGCAATTACAGGGAAAAGGAAGGAAAAAAAAAGAAACGCAAAAATAATCTGCATTACAGCAACTTAACACAGATTAGATCAGTTGCAGGTAGTAAAACCTGCTGGCAGGTTCCCTTTAATGCACAAAATGGCCACTTTGGGAGAGCCCACCAGCCACAAGAAGGCTGGTATACTACTGGAGGTGGTGACGGACTTCGTGTTTGGCTCGGTCTAGGGCTGTGGATCCTACCTCCCCTCTATATTTGTAACTTTTGGCACGGAAGGGACATGTCTGATAAAATGGTGAGGTTCTCTACAGAAAGAGATCGCCTTGTCATGGCTGGTGGTCTCTCATTAATTTGCCAATTTGGGCACTGAGAACATCAGTTTTTATAAAGTATGTTCTATACGGCACGAAGGCTGTCGAATTCCATCCCCAGACAGTAATGGGTCTATGACCATGTTAAAGGGGTATTGTATTCCTACTTTATTTTAATATTTGCATATCTCAAATATACGTCATGATATTACAATGACGATGACCTCAGACTTTTTCCGACCATGATTACTGGGGAGGCAAGAATGTCTCAGGGAAAATAATTATGAAGAAGCTCCCTCGCTGAATTATTACTGTGGCTCCTTCATTTATGGACAAGTGGGGGTTCCAGCATTCTGACCCCTGAGATTAGAGGGCGAATGCAAATCCTCACTCATTATTATAGGAATACCCATTTAATGCCGCCCCATCAGGTCTCAGTCTATGCTAGCGCACATAACTCTCATTGGTTTAACCCTTCAGAGACACTTTCCATATAAATGTTTGATGTTGGTCTCCCTTTAAAACAGGCTTTACCCCCCGGAGTGAGTAGCAGACCCTCTTGCTGCACATCGATATCATAGACTTACTTTCCCTGCTTATCTGCCAGGTTTGCGTCAGCTCTGTGGTCTAAGAGGCACTTGCACGCCTCCACGTGGCCTTGATGTACGGAAATTAGGAGAGGAGTGTGACCGTCCTGCAAAATACAGAACAAAAAAAAAAATATTTAAAAAGAACGTTCTTACAAGGGAACTTCCATTTTGGAGTGTAATCCCATCTCCAAGATCCGATCCCAATATGTAGTAGGTGTAATAATTATATTAGCAAATACCTACAAAAAGAAATGCAGTATAGTTCTTCTGATTAGCTATGTCGCTTTCCTCACGTGTGGTAGCTTAGGTATCCATAGTTACAACCACTAGCAACTAACTGTCACAATATGAGTGGTTGTAACCATGGATACCGGAGCTATTGCAATGCCCTGCACATGAGGAAAGAGACAGAGCGAATCAGAAGAACTATGCTACATTTCTAATTGGAGGCATTTGATAGTATTTTTATCACACCTACTACATATTGGTATAGGATCTTGGAGATGGGAATCCCCCTTTAAGCGGCACTGTAAGGCAGTTGCATGATGATCAACTTTCTTACATAATCTCCAAGAAAATGATCATATACAGGGGTAAAGATGATAAAATGTTGAGTTAAAGGGTTTTTTGCATTTTCACATTTGGGTATTGTTGGATAGCATATGTAAAAACAAACACTTTTGCAATTTACTACTTATGAAAATTTAAATCCATTCTTGGGATATTAACACTTTTCTTTATGTTTGCAGCTTGTTGCCTAGGAGACCGACCACTGCTGCTGACTTGTTTCTAAGCACTACTCTCAAGCTTTCCAGGATTAGGAGGTAACAGAGGGCAACAGCGATCCCGGTCAGTTTCGGAACAGAGAACAGAAAAAAAAAAAAGAGGAAAATAGGAAATTGTAAACATGGCGTATGCTTAGTCACTGCTGCTGGACCGCAGTGGTGGTCGGTCTCCTAGGCA
This sequence comes from Oophaga sylvatica, assembly GCA_033576555.1. Taxonomy (NCBI): domain Eukaryota; kingdom Metazoa; phylum Chordata; class Amphibia; order Anura; family Dendrobatidae; genus Oophaga; species Oophaga sylvatica. The sequence continues at coordinate 987,438,340 of JARQOD010000001.1, read as the reverse complement.
ATAAGCTGTAAACAATACTGTTCATATCCCAAGAACAGCTGAAGCCACACCATTGTCATAAATAAATAAAAAAGATGACCGATTTGGGAAAAAAATGAACAAAATAGGAAAAAATATGGGTATTTTTGCCCCTGTGAAAAATCATCTGTAAGTGATAATTTTCTGTCTGCCATCAGCCACCACTAGGGGGAGCTTAGGAGCTCACCGCATACACATGTATAAGAAACTATGCAATGAGCTCCCCCTAGTGGTGACTGCAGAGAGAATTTAAATCTAAAATAAGATTTGTCGTCTCAGAAAATTAAGCTTTGACTGATATAAAATATGAAAATTATTTTTATTTTTTTTTTAACTGAAAAAGGTTGAAATGGTTTTAGGCTAAAAGCGTATTTTACAGTCATCCACTTCCACTTTTATAACACTTAAGTTGGAACGTTCAAGTTTTTACAAGGTTGGGGCGACCCCTTATATTTCTGTAACCGTGGCTCCGTTTTGATGGGCTTGAGCCAGACATGTACTACGAAAGGTAGACATTCATCTGAATAAAGAGCAACTTGTAGGGGTTGTTCCATTTGTGCAGCTTCAGCTGTGGAGGACTTGGCTCACATTCATTGGATCGGGGACCATGTAATACCACATGTCACCTGTAGAGGCCACCACAGCCTCTCCCAGCTCCCAGACACGAGGCGATCAGCCGATTACAGGAGAGATCGCCACAAAATCTGAGCCAACATGAGGAGTGTGGGCGGCTTTCAGCTCTGAAGGCAGAATAATGGCATAAAGCCCATATGACCTTGGACAGTACCGCGGCCAGGAGATTTACAGATGATTTCTTTCAAAACTCATTTATTACTACAGTATCATATACCGGAGATTCAATAGCTACTGTGGGGCGTACAGCCATTTCTACAGAAATTATTAAAAAATAAAGAAGTTGTTAATAGAGGGGGTCCTCGCTACTGGATCACGATCTCTTGGATTAGAAGACCCGTCCAGTCCTGTATTACACACACACACAACCCATTGATTTGGGTTTTTAACTGTGTAATACTTAATTTCCCCTCTGGGGGTGCTGCAGGAAAACTGAACCATTACTGCCAAGTTTTCCCTCAAATCCCAACTGGTCACAGGGATTGTCCAAAAAGTAGATTTATCTTCCAGATCTCCCTACATGACCCACCAGGATTTTTCTGTTTGCTCTGGGGGCCTGCATCTATTATATAGTCAGCGGACAACGCTACATTTTGTGACGAGACACACCTCTGATAACTGTACTGCGACAAGCTGTGTAGCTGTGCATCCATCACATGACTGGGGCGGTTTCTAACTCCCGGCAAGTTATCAGAGGTTACACTGGAGAAATATATCACTCCTCGTCATAGAATGAGTCATATTCATCTCCTATACGTAGGAGAATATCCCTGTAACCCGGCTCGCTGCTCGGTCCGTTCACAGAGAACCCAGTATCAGTTTATCGGTTTCTTACCGAGTCTCTGACGTTTAGAAGGCATTTGTGGTCGCACAGGATCTGCAGCGCGGGGACGGAGCCGGTCACAGCTGAAAAACAAGACGACAATTGTAAATACTGCACGGATTCCTGTAAAACCGGGTGTTCTGCGCTCGAGCTTTACAAGAAGAGACATTTCCTTAACTTTATATATGGCCCCAGTGTGGGTAAAACACGGATTTTGGTAAGAACTTACCTGTAAAATCCTTTTCAGCGAAGGAAGGAAGAGAGACACAGTATTCATTACTGATGGGTAGGCGGAGCCCCAGATCAGGATGTTACCTCAGATCAAAAGAGTGCTGACTGGCTGGCCCCTCCAGCTCGGGCTCCTCCTACTCAGCTCCAGTCATACCAAAGCTTTTAGGAAAAGAGCCAAGATCACCAGCGGAGCAACATAACCCCTTCTGAAGGAACTTCAGAGAAAAAACACAAGGATACAGGTTATGCATGCAAAGAAAGCCAAAAACCACAGAGTTCCAGGTACTACTCACGGAACCTGACTACTGCGATGAGCTGGCGATGCTGGAACAGAGCCTTAGCGCGCTGACCTCAGCCCAGATAATCGCTATCAGATAAGGGTCGCGCTGCATCTGAAAACATCAACACACTTCTGCCTTGGGAGGGTGCTGTGTCTCTCTTCCTTCCTTCGCTGAAAAGGATTTTACAGGTAAGTTCTTACCAAAATCCGTGTTTCAGCTGCAGATGGAAGGAAGAGAGCCACAGTATTCATTACTGATGGGACGTCCCAAAGCAGTTCAAAAATAAGGGTGGGAAAAACCAACAAAAGGCAGAAACCCAACAACCTTAACAAAAAAGCGCAACCAGCGCTAAACACAAGTTCATCTAGAACTTTAAACTACAGCCGCCTGCAGGACCCTACGTCCGAGGGCTGCATCAGCGGAAGCACTGACGTCCACTTTATAAAACTTTGTAAACGTGTGGACAGAGCGCCAAGTTGCCGCCCGGCAGAGCTGCACTGCCGAAGCACCTTGGTGAAAAGCCCACGATGAAGCCACAGCCCTCGTGGAATGGGCTTGAATCTTAATCGGGCAAGATTCACCTGAAGACGGTAAGCTTCCAATATAGCTGACCGAATCCAACGAGCTATAGAAACCTTGGAAGCTCGTTGACCACGCCGACTACCGACTGGAACCACAAATAGGGAGTCCGTCTTACGAAAACCTTGAGTAATAGATAGATAAAACTTCAAGGCCCGCACTAAATCCAATGTGTGTAAAGCTCGCTCTTTCACATTCTTCGGATCCGGGCAGAAAGAAGGCAACACAATATCCTGGTTGACATGAAATTGTGACACCACTTTAGGCAAAAAATCACCCCGAGTGCGAAGCACTACACGATCCGGAAAAAACTCCAGAAAAGGAGGCGAACAAGAAAGAGCTGCCAACTCAGAAACTCTCCTCAAGGAAGTGACTGCAACAAGAAAAGCCACCTTCCAAGAAAGTAAAGAAAGGCTAGCAGAAACCATAGGCTCAAAAGGTTTATGCTGAAGAGCCTCCAAAACAAGGTTGAGCCGCCAAGGAGACACGGGAGCCTTCCGCGGCGGGAACTTACGAGATATACCTCGGAAAAAGGAGAGCACGTCTCTATTTGAAGCAATGGTTCTCCGGAACAATAAGGACAGAGCAGAAATCTGACCTTTCAGGGTGCTGACTGCCAAACCCTTGTCTAGCCCATGCTGCAGAAAAGCCAACAGGTTGGGAATGGAAAATTTTCTCGGGTTCCGAGAAGACCCCAAACACCACGAAAAGAAGGTTTCCCAAATTTTGTGGTAAATCCTAGTAGTAGCCGGACTTCTTGCAGCACGAAGGGTAGCAATGACCTCGGCTGAGAAACCTCTACGGGTCAAGATTTCGGTCTCAAGAGCCACGCCGTCAAACGCAGGGACATCAAGTCCGGATGACAAACGGGCCCCTGAGTCAACAAGTCCGGTTGAAGAGGGAGTGGGAAAGGAAGTGCCGCCAACAGCGACATTATTGTCGAGAACCACACCTTTCTGATCCGACGCAGTACTAGAGGAAGTAAGGATATCGGCGGGAATACATAGATCAGCTCGAACTGATCCCACTGAGCCACTAGAGCATCCACCGCCACAGCCTTCGGGTCCTTGCACCTGGACATGAACGTCGGTAACTTGGCATTGGACCTGGATGCCATCAAATCCACTTGTGGGGTTCCCCAGCGAGAGCACAGGAGTGCAAAAACTTCCGGGTGGAGACTCCATTCCCCGGGATCCAACCTTCTGCGACTGAGAAAGTCCGCTGTAATATTCTGAACCCCTGGAATGTGAATCGCCGAAATGGCTGGTACACTGGCCTCTGCCCAAATCAAAATTCGGACACCTCTACCATGAGTCTGGAACTCCTTGTCCCACCTTGGTGATTGATATACGCGACAGCCGTCGCATTGTCTGTCTGCACTCGGACTGGCAGACCGCTCAAAGGGACCGTCCAATGTTGGAGGCAAAGGAAAATCGCCCTCAATTCCAGGATGTTGATCGGAAGAACAGACTCTTCCGATGACCATACCCCTGAATCCAGAGATTGTTCCAACACACCCCCCAGCCCGTCAGGCTGGCATCGGTGGTTATGACTGACCACTTCGGAGGGAGGAAAGACTTCCCCAGGGAGAATGCCCCTGGACGTAACCACCATTCTAGAGAATCCCGCACCGCGCGAGAAATGGTGACACTGCAATCCAGCGATTGCGACTGGTTCCATCGACTCAAGATGAACCTTTGGAGAGTCCTGGAATGGAACTGGGCAAAAGGAATTGCCTCCATGGACGCCACCATGAGTCCCAGAAGACGCATACACTTCCGAAGGGACATTGCCGTTGAGGATTTCATAATCTGTACATGTCGAAGAAGACATGACTGTTTGACTGGTGGTAGGGAAACTACCGACCGAAACGTGTCGAGATGCATTCCCAAAAAGAGGATTGTCCTTGATGGTTCCAGGGACGACTTCTCCCAATTGACCAGCCAACCGAAGTCCTTCAGAAACTGAAGAGACAAATCCCGAGCCGTCAACGCCTCCTCCTCCGAGGAAGCCACGATCAAAAGATCGTCCAGATAAGGGAGAATCGTAATCCCCTGTCTTCGAAGGATTGCCATGAGGGGCGCCAGAATTTTTGTAAAGACCCTTGGCGCTGAGGCTAAGCCGAACGGCAGAGCCACGAACTGGTAATGATTCTGACCTATGGCAAATCGAAGAAAGCGCTGATGAGCCTTTCCGATGGGAATATGCAAATAGGCGTCGCGAATGTCGATTGACACCAGAAAATCGGTCTGTGACAGAGCTGCCACAACGGAGCGAAGCGACTCCATGCGAAATTTCCGGGCATGGACATGCCGGTTAAATCGCTTGAGATCCAGAATCGGCGAAATTTGTTCTCCTTTTTGGGAACTATAAAAAGGTTGGAATAAAAACCTTTCCCTCGGTCCTCTGACGGAACCGGTATCACTACACCCTTTTGTAGCAGAGATTCGACCTCTCGCTGTAGAGCGACAACAAGCTCGGGTTCCGACGGAACGCGAGACTGACAAAAAACATTTGGGGGTCGAGAAGCAAACTCTATGAAATAGCCTGCCGACACTATCCGCGTTGCCCAGGAATCTGGAACGCGAGCCATCCAAGTCGCCTTGAAAAAAAAAAGCAGGCGACCCCCCACTCGAGAATCCTCGAGTGGACCCCTGGCGTCAATTCGACTTTGCGGGCTTCTTGTCAAGTTCCCGCTTGTCCTGGCGGAAACTCTGCTTCCAGGGAGTACGAGTTTTTCTGAGAGGATTTCTTTCCTGAGAAGGAAGGACGACCCGATCCCCACGAGGAGTGACTAGATCGTCCTCGACTCCGAAAGGACCGCCGACCACTATAGACACCAGGCTTACTGGACACCGAGGCCATGGCCCTACGCTGTGGTAATGCTGATTCCTTCGCCTTAGCCTTGGAAATCAGCTCTGTGAGGTCGGATCCAAAAAGATGGCCACCCTTGTAAGGTAAGGCCAACAACCCTTGTTTGGAAACTGCGTCCCCGGCCCACTGTCTGAGCCATAAAGCTCTTCTGACTGTGACCGCTGAAGCTTGCGCTTTGGCCAGCAGAGATGCCGTATCCAGACCGGCATCAAATATATAACAGGCTGCCGTTTCTAACCATTCACAAGTTTCCCGTATCTCAGATAACGGAGATTCATTTTGCAACTCCGTCTTCAGACGTGCCAACCAGCCTAGAGAAGCTCTAGCAGCACACATGGATCCTAGCACTGCTCGGAATCCATGACCCGCAGCCTCATAGCTTGCTTTTGCCGCCAATTCTGTTTTTCTATCCAAAGGCTCCTGTAAGCTCGCTTTTCCCTTAATAGGGAGTAGTGAGGATTTACTAAGCTGAGATAAGGACACATCCACCTCAGGAGCAGAAGTCCAATTAGCCTTTGACTCCGCAGAGCAAGGATAAAGTGTATCCAAGAAATGCGTTCCATGAAAACGCTTATCTGGACATAGGCGTTCCTCCTCTATTACACTATTAAGCTCATCCAGAGCTGGCAATGTTGTACGCGAAGCACGGGACTCCTGGAACATGCGTGCTGATTTACCAGGACGACTAGTTACCTCCTCCGGTAACTGTAATATATCTCTCATGGCTTCAATTAATGCCTCCGTACGCTTCGCCATAGAGGAACGCCCCTGCGGCTCGTCCGCATCTGAATCGGATATTTCTCCATCCGAATTTAAAGGGGAACTCTGCCCAATATCAGATACGTCTGACTCGCTCCGTGTAGAGGCCGGTAACGGCCTGCGTCGCTTCCTCTGAGAGGAATTAGCAGACACATATTGACCTAAAAGGTCAGACAAGTTATTAATCGATCGAGCGATATCATCCAATTTTCCACCGCTGTCGACCGCAGCGCTAGACGCTGTGGAGGTCTGCGTATCTGATTGCCGCAATGGCACTGGGACGTGGTCCGCGGCATCTGAACTCTGTTCAGACATGTCTCACCTGTATGAGCAGGTCAAAGCGGTAATACCAGCAAAAACTATCGGTTTTTTTTTTTTTTTTTTTTTTTTTATATACGCTGAAGGGTTAACGCTCCACCAGGCAGGGTTACCCCAGCGGTATTCAGTCAAAAAATTTAGCTGGTAGAAATAACCCTCAGAGGGGTTAATATTGCAAACTCACCACAATATATATGTTTGTGAGCCCCAGCCAATTTTATGTCTCTAATGAGACTGCAGCTGCAGGATAGCGATCGCTGCGCTGCGGGGTGAGGAATCAGCACTCACCCAGCTGGCCGTGGTGTCTTATGAGGAGAGGAGCGGTCTGAGGAGCCCAGGAGCCTGTGTAATGGCCGCCACAGTGAGGGAGTCGCAGGAGAAGCGCCAGAGCGCGCGTCTTCCTGCTCAGAAGACCGGGAATAGTTAGGCCACGCCCCCTGCTAGCTCAAATATTGAGCGCGAACTCCCCCGCTCCTGCTCCCTCTCTGTCCTGCAGCTATCTGCCTGCGGACAAAAGATCACCACATCTACTATGTAACAGCGCTGTCACAGCAGCGCTGAAGCATACTGACATACATGTAGTAGCGCTGTCACAGCAGCGCTGAAGCATACTGACATACATGTAGTAGCGCTGTCACAGCAGCGCTGAAGCATACTGACATACATGTAGTAGCGCTGTCACAGCAGCGCTGAAGCATACTGACATACAAGTAATAGCGCTGTCACAGCAGCGCTGAAGCATACTGACATACATGTAGTAGCGCTGTCACAGCAGCGCTGAAGCATACTGACATACATGTAGTAGCGCTGTCACAGCAGCGCTGAAGCATACTGACATACAAGTAATAGCGCTGCTCATTCAGACGCTAAAGCACTCACACATTATTATAATAAAAATTGTGTGGAAAACTCATCAGCTTAGCGCCACAGGGACCCTCAGGGGTTTCTGGCGCTGTGCCCATGCTTCCCCCCAGGGCGGGGAAACGCAGTGACCCCAGTGTGTGGTTTGCGCCCCCGCCAGGGAAAAATCTCCTCATCCCCCAGGGCCGGCAAGGAGTCTGCAGGGACCATTATGTAGTTACAGATCCGCCAGGGGAGAGGCTGGTGAAATACACTGATATACATGTAATAGCGCTGCCATCAGACGCTAAAGCACTCACACATTAATAATAAAATTTTTGTGTGGAGTACTCACCAGCCAAAGCGCCACAGGGACCCTCAGGGTTTCTGGCGCTGTGCCCATGCTTCCCCCCAGGCGAGGAACGCAGTGACCGCACGTGTGGTTTGCGTCCCGCCAGGGAAGCTCTCCTCATCCCCCAGGGCCGGCAAGGATTCTGCAGGGACTTTGAGTAAATACAGATCCGCCAAGGGAGAGGTTGGGTACAGCAGCGCTGGTACCCCTGAGACCTCTAGACCAACTGGTGATCCAAGTCTCCTGTCCGAATATAAAATAATAAAATCTTCTGAGGAGCTGCATTAGCAGCGACCATCCTCTGAGACCTCAAATCTTAGACTGGAGCTGAGTAGGAGGAGCCCGAGCTGGAGGGGCCAGCCAGTCAGCACTCTTTTGATCTGAGGTGACATCCTGATCTGGGGCTCCGCCTACCCATCAGTAATGAATACTGTGGCTCTCTTCCTTCCATCTGCAGCTGAAAGAAATAGCACAAACCTATTGATTCTCTGTCTTCTCTCCTTGTTTTTCCAGCATGATAGGTGCTCGACAGCTGTATCAATTGTTGCAGTCACTGATCAGCTGCAGCGGTCTCATGCCGACCACAACTACAGAGGAGAGGGGAGACCAGCGGAGCACAGGCTTTACTTCTAATTTCTAGCCAGGCTTGTGCTCCTCTGATCTACCCTCGTTTGTAAGACCCCCATGCAGTAGGCTTGTGCTATCAGGTGTGATGGGGAGGGTGCTGTTCAGTGCTAAAAGCCAAATATCTGCCCCCTTTGCCCCACAGTCAGCACCAGTGGTAATTACGACCTCTCAGGTAACTCACCGCATAATGCACGCAGGTTCTCCCCAGATTATCAGTGCAATCCGCCGGACATTTAGCCTAGAAAACAATAGATAGATAATAGATGATAGATAGATGATAGATAGATAATAGATGATAGATGATAATAGATAGATAATAGATAGATTGTCCTGATGAAGTTGGAAGAGCTGGATGATGGATTTCTGCATGCGCTGCCCCAGGGATGACGGGCGTGGAGGAGGCAGGTTACTAAGACAACAGTGTCCCGTCGGTCAATGACCGGGGCACAGCGGGAGACAGGATGTGCAGGGCTTTGCCCCCTGCACTTTCTGGCTCATTTACATAAAAATTGTCAAAGCAATTACAGGGAAAAGGAAGGAAAAAAAAAAAAAACGCAAAAATAATCTGCATTACAGCAACTTAACACAGATTAGATCAGTTGCAGGTAGTAAAACCTGCTGGCAGGTTCCCTTTAATGCACAAAATGGCCACTTTGGGAGAGCCCACCAGCCACAAGAAGGCTGGTATACTACTGGAGGTGTGACGGACTTCGTGTTTGGCTCGGTCTAGGGCTGTGGATCCTACCTCCCCTCTATATTTGTAACTTTTGGCACGGAAGGGACATGTCTGATAAAATGGTGAGGTTCTCTACAGAAAGAGATCGCCTTGTCATGGCTGGTGGTCTCTCATTAATTTGCCAATTTGGGCACTGAGAACATCAGTTTTTATAAAGTATGTTCTATACGGCACGAAGGCTGTCGAATTCCATCCCAGACAGTATGGGTCTATGACCATGTTAAAGGGGTTTATTGTATTCCTACTTTATTTTAATATTTGCATATCTCAAATATACGTCATGATATTACAATGACGATGACCTCAGACTTTTTCCGACCATGATTACTGGGGAGGCAAGAATGTCTCAGGGAAAATAATTATGAAGAAGCTCCCTCGCTGAATTATTACTGTGGCTCCTTCATTTATGGACAAGTGGGGGTTCCAGCATTCTGACCCCTGAGATTAGAGGGCGAATGCAAATCCTCACTCATTATTATAGGAATACCCATTTAATGCCGCCCCATCAGGTCTCAGTCTATGCTAGCGCACATAACTCTCATTGGTTTAAACCCCTTCAGAGACACTTTCCATATAAATGTTTGATGTTGGTCTCCCTTTAAAAAGGCTTTACCCCCGGAGTGAGTAGCAGACCCTCTTGCTGCACATCGATATCATAGACTTACTTTCCCTGCATTATCTGCCAGGTTTGCGTCAGCTCTGTGGTCTAAGAGGCACTTGCACGCCTCCACGTGGCCTTGATGTACGGAAATTAGGAGAGGAGTGTGACCGTCCTGCAAAATACAGAACAAAAAAAAAAATATTTAAAAAGAACGTTCTTACAAGGGAACTTCCATTTTGGAGTGTAATCCCATCTCCAAGATCCGATCCCAATATGTAGTAGGTGTAATAATTATATTAGCAATACCTACAAAAAGAAATGCAGTATAGTTCTTCTGATTAGCTATGTCGCTTTCCTCACGTGTGGTAGCTTAGGTATCCATAGTTACAACCACTAGCAACTAACTGTCACAATATGAGTGGTTGTAACCATGGATACCGGAGCTATTGCAATGCCTGCACATGAGGAAAGAGACAGAGCGAATCAGAAGAACTATGCTACATTTCTAATTGGAGGCATTTGATAGTATTTTTATCACACCTACTAATATTGGTATAGGATCTTGGAGATGGGAATCCCCTTTTAAGCGGCACTGTAAGGCAGTTGCATGATGATCAACTTTCTTACATAATCTCCAAGAAAATGATCATATACAGGGGTAAAGATGATAAAATGTTGAGTTAAAGGGTTTTTTGCATTTTCACATTTGGGTATTGTTGGATAGCATATGTAAAAACAAACACTTTTGCAATTTACTACTTAGAAAATTTAAATCCATTCTTGGGATATTAACACTTTTCTTTATGTTTGCAGCTTGTTGCCTAGGAGACCGACCACTGCTGCTGACTTGTTTCTAAGCACTACTCTCAAGCTTTCCAGGATTAGGAGGTAACAGAGGGCAACAGCGATCCCGGTCAGTTTCGGAACAGAGAACAGAAAAAAAAAAAAGAGGAAAATAGGAAATTGTAAACATGGCGTATGCTTAGTCACTGCTGCTGGACCGCAGTGGTGGTCGGTCTCCTAGGCAATAAGCTGTAAACAATACTGTTCATATCCCAAGAACAGCTGAAGCCACACCATTGTCATAAATAAATAAAAAAGATGACCGATTTGGGAAAAAAAGAACAAAATAGGAAAAAATATGGGTATTTTTGCCCCTGTGAAAAATCATCTGTAAGTGATAATTTTCTGTCTGCCATCAGCCACCACTAGGGGGAGCTTAGGAGCTCACCGCATACACATGTATAAGAAACTATGCAATGAGCTCCCCCTAGTGGTGACTGCAGAGAGAATTTAAATCTAAAATAAGATTTGTCGTCTCAGAAATTAAGCTTTGACTGATATAAAATATGAAATTATTTTTATTTTTTTTTTTAACTGAAAAAGGTTGAAATGGTTTTAGGCTAAAAGCGTTATTTTACAGTCATCCACTTCCACTTTTATAACACTTAAGTTGGAACGTTCAAGTTTTTACAAGGTTGGGGCGACCCTTATATTTCTGTAACGTGGCTCCCGTTTTGATGGGCTTGAGCCAGACATGTACTACGAAAGGTAGACATTCATCTGAATAAAGAGCAACTTGTAGGGGTTGTTCCATTTGTGCAGCTTCAGCTGTGGAGGACTTGGCTCACATTCATTGGATCGGGGACCATGTAATACCACATGTCACCTGTAGAGGCCACCACAGCCTCTCCCAGCTCCCAGACACGAGGCGATCAGCCGATTACAGGAGAGATCGCCACAAAATCTGAGCCAACATGAGGAGTGTGGGCGGCTTTCAGCTCTGAAGGCAGAATAATGGCATAAAGCCCATATGACCTTGGACAGTACCGCGGCCAGGAGATTTACAGATGATTTCTTTCAAAACTCATTATTACTACAGTATCATATACCGGAGATTCAATAGCTACTGTGGGGCGTACAGCCATTTCTACAGAAATTATTAAAAAATAAAGAAGTTGTTAATAGAGGGGGTCCTCGCTACTGGATCACGATCTCTTGGATTAGAAGACCCGTCCAGTCCTGTATTACACACACACACAACCCATTGATTTGGGTTTTAACTGTGTAATACTTAATTTCCCCTCTGGGGGTGCTGCAGGAAAACTGAACCATTACTGCCAAGTTTTCCCTCAAATCCCAACTGGTCACAGGGATTGTCCAAAAAGTAGATTTATCTTCCAGATCTCCCTACATGACCCACCAGGATTTTTCTGTTTGCTCTGGGGGCCTGCATCTATTATATAGTCAGCGGACAACGCTACATTTTGTGACGAGACACACCTCTGATAACTGTACTGCGACAAGCTGTGTAGCTGTGCATCCATCACATGACTGGGGCGGTTTCTAACTCCCGGCAAGTTATCAGAGGTTACACTGGAGAAATATATCACTCCTCGTCATAGAATGAGTCATATTCATCTCCTATACGTAGGAGAATATCCTGTAACCCGGCTCGCTGCTCGGTCCGTTCACAGAGAACCCAGTATCAGTTTATCGGTTTCTTACCGAGTCTCTGACGTTTAGAAGGCATTTGTGGTCGCACAGGATCTGCAGCGCGGGGACGGAGCCGGTCACAGCTGAAAAACAAGACGACAATTGTAAATACTGCACGGATTCCTGTAATAACCGGGTGTTCTGCGCTCGAGCTTTACAAGAAGAGACATTTCCTTAACTTTATATATGGCCCCAGTGTGGGTAAAACACGGATTTTGGTAAGAACTTACCTGTAAAATCCTTTTCAGCGAAGGAAGGAAGAGAGACACAGTATTCATTACTGATGGGTAGGCGGAGCCCCAGATCAGGATGTTACCTCAGATCAAAAGAGTGCTGACTGGCTGGCCCCTCCAGCTCGGGCTCCTCCTACTCAGCTCCAGTCATACCAAAGCTTTTAGGAAAAGAGCCAAGATCACCAGCGGAGCAACATAACCCCTTCTGAAGGAACTTCAGAGAAAAAACACAAGGATACAGGTTATGCATGCAAAGAAAGCCAAAAACCACAGAGTTCCAGGTACTACTCACGGAACCTGACTACTGCGATGAGCTGGCGATGCTGGAACAGAGCCTTAGCGCGCTGACCTCAGCCCAGATAATCGCTATCAGATAAGGGTCGCGCTGCATCTGAAAACATCAACACACTTCTGCCTTGGGAGGGTGCTGTGTCTCTCTTCCTTCCTTCGCTGAAAAGGATTTTACAGGTAAGTTCTTACCAAAATCCGTGTTTCAGCTGCAGATGGAAGGAAGAGAGCCACAGTATTCATTACTGATGGGACGTCCCAAAGCAGTTCAAAAATAAGGGTGGGAAAAACCAACAAAAGGCAGAAACCCAACAACCTTAACAAAAAAGCGCAACCAGCGCTAAACACAAGTTCATCTAGAACTTTAAACTACAGCCGCCTGCAGGACCCTACGTCCGAGGGCTGCATCAGCGGAAGCACTGACGTCCACTTTATAAAACTTTGTAAACGTGTGGACAGAGCGCCAAGTTGCCGCCCGGCAGAGCTGCACTGCCGAAGCACCTGGTGAAAACCCCACGATGAAGCCACAGCCCTCGTGGAATGGGCTTGAATCTTAATCGGGCAAGATTCACCCTGAAGACGGTAAGCTTCCAATATAGCTGACCGAATCCAACGAGCTATAGAAACCTTGGAAGCTCGTTGACCACGCCGACTACCGACTGGAACCACAAATAGGGAGTCCGTCTTACGAAAACCTTGAGTAATAGATAGATAAAACTTCAAGGCCCGCACTAAATCCAATGTGTGTAAAGCTCGCTCTTTCACATTCTTCGGATCCGGGCAGAAAGAAGGCAACACAATATCCTGGTTGACATGAAATTGTGACACCACTTTAGGCAAAAAATCACCCCGAGTGCGAAGCACTACACGATCCGGAAAAAACTCCAGAAAAGGAGGCGAACAAGAAAAGAGCTGCCAACTCAGAAACTCTCCTCAAGGAAGTGACTGCAACAAGAAAAGCCACCTTCCAAGAAAGTAAAGAAAGGCTAGCAGAAACCATAGGCTCAAAAGGTTTATGCTGAAGAGCCTCCAAAACAAGGTTGAGCCGCCAAGGAGACACGGGAGCCTTCCGCGGCGGGAACTTACGAGATATACCTCGGAAAAAGGAGAGCACGTCTCTATTTGAAGCAATGGTTCTCCGGAACAATAAGGACAGAGCAGAAATCTGACCTTTCAGGGTGCTGACTGCCAAACCCTTGTCTAGCCCATGCTGCAGAAAAGCCAACAGGTTGGGAATGGAAAATTTTCTCGGGTTCCGAGAAGACCCCAAACACCACGAAAAGAAGGTTTCCCAAATTTTGTGGTAAATCCTAGTAGTAGCCGGACTTCTTGCAGCACGAAGGGTAGCAATGACCTCGGCTGAGAAACCTCTACGGGTCAAGATTTCGGTCTCAAGAGCCACGCCGTCAAACGCAGGGACATCAAGTCCGGATGACAAACGGGCCCCTGAGTCAACAAGTCCGGTTGAAGAGGGAGTGGGAAAGGAAGTGCCGCCAACAGCGACATTATTGTCGAGAACCACACCTTTCTGATCCGACGCAGTACTAGAGGAAGTAAGGATATCGGCGGGAATACATAGATCAGCTCGAACTGATCCCACTGAGCCACTAGAGCATCCACCGCCACAGCCTTCGGGTCCTTGCACCTGGACATGAACGTCGGTAACTTGGCATTGGACCTGGATGCCATCAAATCCACTTGTGGGGTTCCCCAGCGAGAGCACAGGAGTGCAAAAACTTCCGGGTGGAGACTCCATTCCCGGGATCCAACCTTCTGCGACTGAGAAAGTCCGCTGTAATATTCTGAACCCCTGGAATGTGAATCGCCGAAATGGCTGGTACACTGGCCTCTGCCCAAATCAAAATTCGGGACACCTCTACCATGAGTCTGGAACTCCTTGTCCCACCTTGGTGATTGATATACGCGACAGCCGTCGCATTGTCTGTCTGCACTCGGACTGGCAGACCGCTCAAAGGGACCGTCCAATGTTGGAGGCAAAGGAAAATCGCCCTCAATTCCAGGATGTTGATCGGAAGAACAGACTCTTCCGATGACCATACCCCTGAATCCAGAGATTGTTCCAAACACCCCCCCAGCCCGTCAGGCTGGCATCGGTGGTTATGACTGACCACTTCGGAGGGAGGAAAGACTTCCCCAGGGAGAATGCCCCTGGACGTAACCACCATTCTAGAGAATCCCGCACCGCGCGAGAAATGGTGACACTGCAATCCAGCGATTGCGACTGGTTCCATCGACTCAAGATGAACCTTTGGAGAGTCCTGGAATGGAACTGGGCAAAAGGAATTGCCTCCATGGACGCCACCATGAGTCCCAGAAGACGCATACACTTCCGAAGGGACATTGCCGTTGAGGATTTCATAATCTGTACATGTCGAAGAAGACATGACTGTTTGACTGGTGGTAGGGAAACTACCGACCGAAACGTGTCGAGATGCATTCCCAAAAAGAGGATTGTCCTTGATGGTTCCAGGGACGACTTCTCCCAATTGACCAGCCAACCGAAGTCCTTCAGAAACTGAAGAGACAAATCCCGAGCCGTCAACGCCTCCTCCTCCGAGGAAGCCACGATCAAAAGATCGTCCAGATAAGGGAGAATCGTAATCCCCTGTCTTCGAAGGATTGCCATGAGGGGCGCCAGAATTTTTGTAAAGACCCTTGGCGCTGAGGCTAAGCCGAACGGCAGAGCCACGAACTGGTAATGATTCTGACCTATGGCAAATCGAAGAAAGCGCTGATGAGCCTTTCCGATGGGAATATGCAAATAGGCGTCGCGAATGTCGATTGACACCAGAAAATCGGTCTGTGACAGAGCTGCCACAACGGAGCGAAGCGACTCCATGCGAAATTTCCGGGCATGGACATGCCGGTTAAATCGCTTGAGATCCAGAATCGGGCGAAATTTGTTCTCCTTTTTGGGAACTATAAAAAGGTTGGAATAAAAACCTTTCCCTCGGTCCTCTGACGGAACCGGTATCACTACACCTTTTGTAGCAGAGATTCGACCTCTCGCTGTAGAGCGACAACAAGCTCGGGTTCCGACGGAACGCGAGACTGACAAAAAACATTTGGGGGTCGAGAAGCAAACTCTATGAAATAGCCTGCCGACACTATCCGCGTTGCCCAGGAATCTGGAACGCGAGCCATCCAAGTCGCCTTGAAAAAAAAAAGCAGGCGACCCCCCACTCGAGAATCCTCGAGTGGACCCCTGGCGTCAATTCGACTTTGCGGGCTTCTTGTCAAGTTCCCGCTTGTCCTGGCGGAAACTCTGCTTCCAGGGAGTACGAGTTTTCTGAGAGGATTTCTTTCCTGAGAAGGAAGGACGACCCGATCCCCACGAGGAGTGACTAGATCGTCCTCGACTCCGAAAGGACCGCCGACCACTATAGACACCAGGCTTACTGGACACCGAGGCCATGGCCCTACGCTGTGGTAATGCTGATTCCTTCGCCTTAGCCTTGGAAATCAGCTCTGTGAGGTCGGATCCAAAAAGATGGCCACCTTGTAAGGTAAGGCCAACAACCCTTGTTTGGAAACTGCGTCCCCGGCCCACTGTCTGAGCCATAAAGCTCTTCTGACTGTGACCGCTGAAGCTTGCGCTTTGGCCAGCAGAGATGCCGTATCCAGACCGGCATCAAATATATAACAGGCTGCCGTTTCTAACCATTCACAAGTTTCCCGTATCTCAGATAACGGAGATTCATTTTGCAACTCCGTCTTCAGACGTGCCAACCAGCCTAGAGAAGCTCTAGCAGCACACATGGATCCTAGCACTGCTCGGAATCCATGACCCGCAGCCTCATAGCTTGCTTTTGCCGCCAATTCTGTTTTTCTATCCAAAGGCTCCTGTAAGCTCGCTTTTCCCTTAATAGGGAGTAGTGAGGATTTACTAAGCTGAGATAAGGACACATCCACCTCAGGAGCAGAAGTCCAATTAGCCTTTGACTCCGCAGAGCAAGGATAAAGTGTATCCAAGAAATGCGTTCCATGAAAACGCTTATCTGGACATAGGCGTTCCTCCTCTATTACACTATTAAGCTCATCCAGAGCTGGCAATGTTGTACGCGAAGCACGGGACTCCTGGAACATGCGTGCTGATTTACCAGGACGACTAGTTACCTCCTCCGGTAACTGTAATATATCTCTCATGGCTTCAATTAATGCCTCCGTACGCTTCGCCATAGAGGAACGCCCCTGCGGCTCGTCCGCATCTGAATCGGATATTTCTCCATCCGAATTTAAAGGGGAACTCTGCCCAATATCAGATACGTCTGACTCGCTCCGTGTAGAGGCCGGTAACGGCCTGCGTCGCTTCCTCTGAGAGGAATTAGCAGACACATATTGACCTAAAGGTCAGACAAGTTATTAATCGATCGAGCGATATCATCCAATTTTCCACCGCTGTCGACCGCAGCGCTAGACGCTGTGGAGGTCTGCGTATCTGATTGCCGCAATGGCACTGGGACGTGGTCCGCGGCATCTGAACTCTGTTCAGACATGTCTCACCTGTATGAGCAGGTCAAAGCGGTAATACCAGCAAAAACTATGCGGTTTTTTTTTTTTGTTTTTTTTTTTTTTATATACGCTGAAGGGTTAACGCTCCACCAGGCAGGGTTACCCCAGCGGTATTCAGTCAAAAAATTTAGCTGGTAGAAATAACCCTCAGAGGGGTTAATATTGCAAACTCACCACAATATATATGTTGTGAGCCCCAGCCAATTTTATGTCTCTAATGAGACTGCAGCTGCAGGATAGCGATCGCTGCGCTGCGGGGTGAGGAATCAGCACTCACCCAGCTGGCCGTGGTGTCTTATGAGGAGAGGAGCGGTCTGAGGAGCCCAGGAGCCTGTGTAATGGCCGCCACAGTGAGGGAGTCGCAGGAGAAGCGCCAGAGCGCGCGTCTTCCTGCTCAGAAGACCGGGAATAGTTAGGCCACGCCCCCTGCTAGCTCAAATATTGAGCGCGAACTCCCCCGCTCCTGCTCCCTCTCTGTCCTGCAGCTATCTGCCTGCGGACAAAAGATCACCACATCTACTATGTAACAGCGCTGTCACAGCAGCGCTGAAGCATACTGACATACATGTAGTAGCGCTGTCACAGCAGCGCTGAAGCATACTGACATACATGTAGTAGCGCTGTCACAGCAGCGCTGAAGCATACTGACATACATGTAGTAGCGCTGTCACAGCAGCGCTGAAGCATACTGACATACAAGTAATAGCGCTGTCACAGCAGCGCTGAAGCATACTGACATACATGTAGTAGCGCTGTCACAGCAGCGCTGAAGCATACTGACATACATGTAGTAGCGCTGTCACAGCAGCGCTGAAGCATACTGACATACAAGTAATAGCGCTGCTCATTCAGACGCTAAAGCACTCACACATTATTATAATAAAAATTGTGTGGAAAACTCATCAGCTTAGCGCCACAGGGACCCTCAGGGTTTCTGGCGCTGTGCCCATGCTTCCCCCCAGGGCGGGAAGCGCAGTGACCCCAGTGTGTGGTTTGCGCCCCCGCCAGGGAAAAATCTCCTCATCCCCCAGGGCCGGCAAGGAGTCTGCAGGGACCATTATGTAGTTACAGATCCGCCAGGGGAGAGGCTGGTGAAATACACTGATATACATGTAATAGCGCTGCCATCAGACGCTAAAGCACTCACACATTAATAATAAAATTTTTGTGTGGAGTACTCACCAGCCAAAGCGCCACAGGGACCCTCAGGGGTTTCTGGCGCTGTGCCCATGCTTCCCCCCAGGGCGAGGAACGCAGTGACCGCACGTGTGGTTTGCGTCCCGCCAGGGAAGCTCTCCTCATCCCCCAGGGCCGGCAAGGATTCTGCAGGGACTTTGAGTAAATACAGATCCGCCAAGGGAGAGGTTGGGGTACAGCAGCGCTGGTACCCCTGAGACCTCTAGACCAACTGGTGATCCAAGTCTCCTGTCCGAATATAAAATAATAAAATCTTCTGAGGAGCTGCATTAGCAGCGACCATCCTCTGAGACCTCAAATCTTAGACTGGAGCTGAGTAGGAGGAGCCCGAGCTGGAGGGGCCAGCCAGTCAGCACTCTTTTGATCTGAGGTGACATCCTGATCTGGGGCTCCGCCTACCCATCAGTAATGAATACTGTGGCTCTCTTCCTTCCATCTGCAGCTGAAAGAAATAGCACAAACCTATTGATTCTCTGTCTTCTCTCCTTGTTTTCCAGCATGATAGGTGCTCGACAGCTGTAGTCAATTGTTGCAGTCACTGATCAGCTGCAGCGGTCTCATGCCGACCACAACTACAGAGGAGGAGGGGAGACCAGCGGAGCACAGGCTTTACTTCTAATTTCTAGCCAGGCTTGTGCTCCTCTGATCTACCCTCGTTTGTAAGACCCCCATGCAGTAGGCTTGTGCTATCAGGTGTGATGGGAGGCTGCTGTTCAGTGCTAAAAGCCAAATATCTGCCCCCTTTGCCCCACAGTCAGCACCAGTGGTAATTACGACCTCTCAGGTAACTCACCGGCATAATGCACGCAGGTTCTCCCCAGATTATCAGTGCAATCCGCCGGACATTTAGCCTAGAAAACAATCACAATATGAGACAAACATTTACAGACCGGAATCACTGTTCAATTCCCTACAGCTCCCCCGCAGGACAAATTAAGTATTACACAGTTCTTATTAAAATAAATTGACTGAGTCAAGTCCAAGCAATTAGACGTGATCTGTGGGAGAATTCACCAGCAAGGGCTTAGTTCATTCATAGCGTCACCACAGGACAAATGAAAGGGCTGTCCTTCCAATATAAGGAAAGTCTGCCCCTCTACAGCGCCTCCACAGGGGAAAATTAATGGGCCGTCCTTCCAATATACGGAAAGTCTGCCCCTTACAGTGCCACCACAGGGGAAATTAATGGGCTGTCCTTCCAATATAAGGAAAGTCTGCCCCTCTACAGTGCCACCACAGGGGAAATTAATGGGCTGTCCTTCCAATATAAAGAAAGTCTGCCCCTCTACAGCGCCACCACAGAGGAAATTAATGGGCCGTCCTTCCAATACATGGAAAGTCTGCCCCTCTACAGCGCCACCACAGGGAAAATTAATGGGCTGTCCTTCCAATATAAGGAAAGTCTGCCCCTCTACAGTGCCACCACAGGGGAAATTAATGGGCTGTCCTTCCAATATAAGGAAAGTCTGCCCCTCTACAGCGCCACCACAGAGGAAATTAATGGGCCGTCCTTCCAATACATGGAAAGTCTGCCCTCTACAGCGCCACCACAGGGGAAATTAATGGGCTGTCCTTCCAATATAAGGAAAGTCTGCCCCTCTACAGTGCCACCACAGGGGAAATTAATGGGCTGTCCTTCCAATATAAGGAAAGTCTGCCCCTCTACAGCGCCACCACAGGGAAAATTAATGGGCCGTCCTTCCAATATATGGAAAGTCTGCCCCTCTACAGTGCCACCACAGGGAAAATTAATGGGCTGTCCTTCCAATATAAGGAAAGTCTGCCCCTCTACAGCGCCACCACAGGGAAAATTAATGGGCCGTCCTTCCAATACATGGAAAGTCTGCCCCTCTACAGCGCCACCACAGGGGAAATTAATGGGCTGTCCTTCCAATATAAGGAAAGTCTGCCCCTCTACAGTGCCACCACAGGGGAAATTAATGGGCTGTCCTTCCAATATAAGGAAAGTCTGCCCCTCTACAGCGCCACCACAGGGAAAATTAATGGGCCGTCCTTCCAATATATGGAAAGTCTGCCCCTCTACAGCGCCACCACAGAGGAAATTAATGGGCCGTCCTTCCAATATAAGGAAAGTCTGCCCCTCTACAGCGCCACCACAGGGAAAATTAATGGGCCGTCCTTCCAATATATGGAAAGTCTGCCCTCTACAGTGCCACCACAGGGAAAATGAAAGGGCCGTCCTTCCAATATATGGAAAGTCTGCCCCTCTACAGTGCCACCACAGGGAAAATGAAAGGGCCGTCCTTCCAATACATGGAAAGTCTGCCCCTCTACAGCGCCACCACAGGGGAAATTAATGGGCTGTCCTTCCAATATAAGGAAAGTCTGCCCCTCTACAGTGCCACCACAGGGGAAATTAATGGGCTGTCCTTCCAATATAAGGAAAGTCTGCCCCTCTACAGCGCCACCACAGGGAAAATTAATGGGCCGTCCTTCCAATATATGGAAAGTCTGCCCCTCTACAGTGCCACCACAGGAAAATGAAAGGGCCGCTCTTCCAATATATGGATAGTAAGCTCCTCTACAGTGCCACCACAGGGAAATTAATGGGCTGTCCTTCCAATATAAGGAAAGTCTGCCCCTCTACAGCGCCACCACAGGGAAATGAAAGGGCCGCTCTTCCAATATATGGATAGTAAGCTCCTCTACAGTGCCACCACAGGGGAAATTAATGGGCTGTCCTTCCAATATAAGGAAAGTCTGCCCCTCTACAGCGCCACCACAGGGAAAATGAAAGGGCCGCTCTTCCAATATATGGATAGTAAGCTCCTCTACAGTGCCACCACAGGGGAAATTAATGGGCTGTCCTTCCAATATAAGGAAAGTCTGCCCCTCTACAGCGCCACCACAGGGAAAATGAAAGGGCCGCTCTTCCAATATATGGATAGTAAGCTCCTCTACAGTGCCACCACAGGTGAAATTAAATGGGCTGTCCTTCCAATATAAGGAAAGTCTGCCCTCTACAGCGCCACCACAGGGAAAATGAAAGGGCCGCTCTTCCAATATATGGATAGTAAGCTCCTCCACAGGGCAAATGAATGGGCCATCCTTCTAATATACGGAAAGTCCGCCCCTCTACAGCGCCACCACAGGAAAAATTAATGGGCCGTCCTTCCAATATAAGGATAGTCAGCTCCTCCAGCTCGAGACGCTTTTTATTGGCACTTTCCACTCTTGTTGATGGAGGATAGACCCCACTAATAACCCCTTAAAGGGCATTTGAAAACATTTTAAAGGAGTTATAAATTACATAGCTATTGATGGGCTGTCCCTTAGAATGGGTCACCACTATGACATTTTCTGGGATCTCACACCTAATACCACAACCTGCTAGTGTTTGCAGGTCCAACGACAGCCGGATATACAGTGTATAGAGCGAGGACAGCTCATCTGTCCTATCAATCTGGGTCCGACAGCCAGGACCCCTATGATCAGCTGTTTACAGGTCCCACGACAGCCGGATGTACAAAGGCAGAGCTCCCTACACCACGTAGTGGCTGCTCCTCGGTACTGCACCTAAGAATAGGAGCTGAGCTGCAGTACTAAGCATGGCCACTGCACAGTGTACGGCGCTCTGCTGTTCTGCCTCTGTACATCCGGCTGTCGCGGGACCTGCAAACAGCTGATCATAGGGGTCCCGGCTGTCGGACTCAGATTGATAGGATATTGTAATGGATACATTAGTCTCTCATTTTTACAATAATTACCACTACAGAGAAATATTGGAAAATCGCTTAAAATGCAATTCCAGCACTATTAAAGAAGAGAAGGGGGGATGGACTTAGCTATAGAGCGCATCCATAGGACGCGTGGGCTGGCTGCCACAGAGAGGACGGTCAGTGACCTTCACATTGTCGCTTCCTGCTCACAGCAAACACGCCAGGAATTTGGCCATTTTCAGAAGGGTCAGGCTCAGTGCGTCGCTCCTAACCGAGAGGATGCACAACCCCTCTACGCTCAGGTTCACACACGTCAGGAGCCGGACAAAGGACCAGCTGCTGGAGATGGAGCCTCGTCCAGGGGTTCGGCGTCATATGGGAGAGATTACGGGGCATTTTTCTGCCAGAGCGGCTTTACTGAATGGAGGGAACTGTCCTGTAAATGCCGCCATTGTATTGGCTTACTAATCAGCTGCAATCCTGTTTATCTGGTACTAGGCGCCCTCGCGCTTCACGTTGTTCGGTCCTTAAAGCTACAGCACATAAAAAAGTTCAACTTCATACGTACATTGTGTCATAAAAAGTTTTGTAACTTTTTTATAAGCTTTGTGAACCAGCCCCTGAACAGATCTCTGCTGGTGGTCAGTGAATGGCATTAGAAGCAGAGATCTTCAAAATGGTGAGAATATCTTACAAAGTCTATTAAATTCCCTTTAACTGCAGGTCAGATAATGGAAGACTGGGCGATGGGAGCGCTTGGAGAGGCCTCGGAGACGGGAGCGCTTGGAAGAGAGCCTCGGAGACGGGAGCGCTTGGAAGAGAGCCTCGGAGACGGGAGCGCTTGGAAGAGAGCCTCGGAGACGGGAGCGCTTGGAAGAGAGCCTCGGAGAGACGGAGCGCTTGGAAGAGAGCCTCGGAGACGGGAGCGCTTGGAAGAGAGCCTCGGAGACGGGAGCGCTTGGAAGAGAGCCTCGGAGACGGGAGCGCTTGGAAGAGAGCCTCGGAGACGGGAGCGCTTGGAAGAGAGCCTCGGAGACGGGAGCGCTTGGAAGAGAGCCTCGGAGACGGGAGCGCTTGGAAGAGAGCCTCGGAGACGGGAGCGCTTGGAAGAGAGCCTCGGAGACGGGAGCGCTTGGAAGAGAGCCTCGGAGACGGGAGCGCTTGGAAGAGAGCCTCGGAGACGGGAGCGCTTGGAAGAGAGCCCGGAGACGGGAGCGCTTGGAAGAGAGCCTCGGAGACGGGAGCGCTTGGAAGAGAGCCTCGGAGACGGGAGCGCTTGGAAGAGAGCCTCGGAGACGGGAGCGCTTGGAAGAGAGCCTCGGAGGGGAGCGCTTGGAAGAGAGCCTCAGAGGGGGGGCTTGGAAGAGAGTCTGGAGACGGGCGAGTTGGAAGAAGTCTCGAGACGGGCAGAGTTGGAGAGACACTCGAGACGGGCGGGCTTGGAAGAGAGCTCGGAGACGGGAGGCTTGGAAGAGAGCCTCGGAGACGGGAGCGCTTGGAAGACTGAGAGCGCTTGGGAGGTTTGAGGGCTTGGGAGAGTGTCTTGGTGATGACAGGCTTGAAAGAGTCTTGGAGATGGTGGGCAGGTTTGGAAGAGAGTCTCAGAGTTGAGCTGGGCCGGGTGGGCTTTAGAATTTGATCCTATTGCTATAGTCAGGCTTGCACTATAGAGTGTGTAAGTATCGTGTCTCCATCCTCTTGGGGATATAAGATGTCTCCTACGCTGACCTTTTCTGATGTTGTGGACACAGAAATCTACTTTTGACTCTCAATTTTGTAACCAGAGCATGTGGATTTGCGGGTGTGAATATCCTACTGGATCTGTGTAATCTAGAATACGACCGTCTGCACAGACGTCACAGTGACAGCAGAAGAAGAACTGAAGGGGGCACCAGCATTAGCCCAGTCATGGAAGTCAATGCAGGCGGTAAAGGGTTAATAGACACTGTTATTGGACAGGTGACATTCTCATGGCACCTAGAGAGGAGACGTGAAGATGAGGCGCGGCAGACGCGCTCCTGATCAGCAGTTCCTCTTTACCAGTCTGGATGATATTTTGGGAATGTGACGACCTCCTGGCTCTACGTGACATTATTTTTATTCTGATTCCCTATGGGGGCTGCCGGCTGTTTCCTAATGACTACGCAGGGCAACAGGTAAGATTGTAACCTGCAGAATAAATCGGCGACACACGAGCTGCTGCTATCACCCCATTCATGGGGGTCTGTGGATAGTTTTGGGGAGAATGTTTGGATGGGATTAGTTGGCGTCGCCCTCCACCTATCGCGGTCAGCAGTTTGGGTACTCACCTGGAGAAGCCTCTTGATGCACTCTATGTGGCTGTGTTTCACGGCCAGGTGTAAAACATTGTGACCTGCAAGAAACACAAACAAAACTATGGTAAAAAAAAAAAAAATCCAAAAAAAGCAGGGGTGCGATTATAGAGGGGCCAACATATCAGGGGGCCTAAAGGACCCTCTGCTGCATAAGAGGCACTGACAGCCGGGGGTCTGCAGAAGACCCCATGCCTGTCATCACGATCCTTCTGTGAACGCCGGCTCGTGGCTGCTGTTCATAGATCATGATTTCTGTTACACATCGCAGTGTTGAAGTCCTGCTATGCGTAGCACAGGTGATCGGACGATCGCAGCTTCAAGTCCCCTAAGGGGACTATTCAATGCAGTAAAAAAAAAAAAAAAAGTTTTTAAATAAAAAAAATAGAATAAAAATCAAGCAAAAAGAAAAATTCTAATCATCCTGCTTTTTGCCCCATTGTCAATAAAGGAATTAAAAAAATACACATATTTGGTATCGCTGCATTCAGAAATGTCAGATATATCAAAATAGAAGACAAATTAATCCGAAAGGTAAATGGACTAACGAGGAAAAAAAAGAAAAGAATTGAAAACACCAGAATGACGTTTTTCTGGGTCGTCACAACATTGCAGTAAAATGCAATAAGATACAATCAAAACATCTACTCCAAAATGGTACAATAAAAATATCAGCTCAGGTCACAAAAAATAAGCCCTCACCCGGCTCCAGATCCCAAAAAATGGAGACATTACGGCTCTCGGAAAATGGACTTTTTTTCCCATACAAATTTTGGAATTTTTTTTCATCACTTAGATAAAAAATAAACTATACATGTCTGGTATCTGTGAAAGTGCACTGACCTGGGGAATCATATTAACAGGTCAATTTTACCATATAGCGAATATGGTAAATAACAAAAACTGTGGAATAGCACTTTTTTTTTTTGCAATTTTTTTCCCATTTTCCAGTACACTATATAGTAAAAAAAAAAAAAAAAAAATCAATGGGATCGTGCAAAAGTACAACTCGTCCTGCAAAAAAACAAGCCCTCATATGGCTATAGGGCAGAAAAACTATTTTAAAAAAGTTATGGGTCTGGGAAGAAGGGGAGTAAAAAAATGGAAAAAAATGAAAAATAAAAAAGGAAAATGGTCCTGGCGTGAAGGGGTTAAAGGAGCTCTTCACTTCTGCAGATTGTTCTTCTTAATAAACTGTTTTTGTTTGAGGTCTGCAGCTCTTATGCAGACCTATGTGTCTCCATGGTAACAAGCAACAAACAAAAAAAAAACGTTTGAAAGTTTATATACATTTGAACAAATAAAAAAAACGGACACATTCGATGAGACCAGTAGTGAGAGCGGGATGGTGGAGACTATACAAGACTAATCATGGCGATGACTGAGACGCATAGACCAGCACTGGAGCTGTGTGCACAAAACGGGAAGTGATCTTTAACTGTTATCATTTGCAAAGTTGCATCGGAACAGACTGCAGACTACGATACCTGAGAGATCCTGAGCTGTGACATCTACCCCATGCGCCAACATGACCCTCAGACACTCTGCGTTGCCCTTCGTGACAGCGAGGTGAAACCTGAAAACCCAAAAGCAAGTTCATTTTGCTGTGGAGAACAGAAGTTTCGGTTCATACAGACACAAAAATCTCATTATCCAATTATTATGGCCGGAGGCGGGCCAGACTACAAACAAGCCATGTGTAGTCGGGTCCTGCAGTCACATCCCGTCTGTCAGCACTCACGTCTCAGAGCAGGATGTGTGTTACCAAAAAGCAGGGAATGGGCAGGAAGGAGCAGACTACACAGGGGGTTGTTTGTAGTCTGTTACCATGGAGACACATACAGCTTGTATAGGGGGCGTCCAGTCCTTCCACATTTGTTCCCCATTTTCACACTACCCAGGGTTTTTTGTCTACCTCTGGATCAACATTTTGGCTATAGGTTGAAAATCGATAGCTGAAACTGGAGAAGACTTAGTAAGAAAATAAGTTAATGGTTGATCCCTTGAGCCTAAAGATGGTCATATACTTTAAAGGGCTTGACTCACTCATTGATCGCCTATCCAGAAGACTGATTAGAACTGTATGATGGCTCAAATTCTGGCCGCCGAGACCCCCACCGATCAAGGGAACGATGTCCTAAAGTCCCCGATGTGAGTTAAATGAGCACGTGCGACCCCCACTCCATAGACAACGGAATGTAGCAATGGTCGCACATGCTCACTTCGGTTGCAGTCACATGGGGGATTTAGGACCTCCATTCTTGTGATTGGTGGAGTGTCCCGGTAGGGAGACTCACAATCACACACATCACCTAGTCAGTTAATTATATGGTTAGATTACAAGTATAGTTGCTCATTCCCAGTTAAAAAGGTTGCAAGACTCAAGCTTCAAAAAGTGATCATTACTGAAGTCCTTGTTGGAGGCCACAGACTCTCGGGCCTTCAAAACCTGTTCCAAGATTCCAAAGTACTTGGTGGTCCTTCCATCCAAGCGAGATAGTCGCTGCACAACCGCAACCCTCCACCTCATGTGGATTTCATGACCTTCAACCCAAAAACGTATACCAGGCTTTTCCTATGTAATATGAGAGCAACATGATTGTAGGGGCTGAGACCCTAATTCCAGTGATGTGGCTCTTATTGGTCTGGTTGCTGTCATTTTCAGAAAAAGACACCCCCTGTTTTCTCTGCTGCAGAGCTCGGAGCGCTGAGCCCTGTATAACTCGCACATACACCTGATTGACAGAAAGCTGCTAATCAGTGGTGAGGGCTTGGTTGGACCTGAAGGCATGAGATACAAAGCCTTCTAGCGATTATCTCCTGCTGATAAAACACTGGTTTTACAGTAACAGCAACAGCCCAGTAAGTGACACATTGCTGGAATCAGGGTACCTATCTTTATATCATGCTGCTTTCAGATTATATAGCAACACCTGATGACGGATTCCCTTAGCACAACTATTGAGCTTTTGGCTTCCCTGCTTTCCTTTATCCCCTTATAGACAACTTGTTTTTGCCAGCCAAGAACACACATTTTTGTAGGCTTCGTTAGACCACCTAAAGAACCAGGAAGACTTTTTTTTTATTAATAGCCATAAACTTTAGTAACCATCAATAGAAAACAAACATAAAAAAGTTAGCTTCTGGTGGAAATTCCCTCTGTCTGCTGGCTACCGAGCCACTGGTATTTATCCAGACCTGACTAACAGTTTGCCACGCTGTGACGGTCTTCAGTAAAGGGGGGCCTCAAACTGTCCCAGGAACTGGAACCCTAACTATCCCTGACCCGTGGGTACTCCTAATGGTAAAGAGGCCTGAGTCTCCGACCTTACTATGTTCCTGCTGAACCCTGATCTGTCCCCTTCCCCACCCCATGAGGTATGGGACAGGATGAGAAAAGCATACACCCAAAAAACAGCACACAATAATCTCTATAGTAGCAACGACGATCTCCTATTCGCACAGCGTCTCCAAGGAGCTAGGAAGCAAAGCTTTCACTGGCAAGGCAGAGAAGGTCTGGCCAGGTTTTATAGGGAGAGGTAATGACCAGATCAGAAGCAGCTGAAAATAGAGCTGCAAGTTTCTAACCAGCAAAGAAAGGGTCATTAACCTTTTCAGCACCAAATGAAACCAATTCATTTAATATGGGACACAAACACAAAAGCTAAATGGAAGATCTGCGATTCCCAATACATAGTGATCTTCTAACCTCAGATCTCCCTGAAGGACGTGACACACTCATGACAGTTTAACTTAAGGCGCAATATACAGTGTTGTGTTGTAAGATTCACAGAATATTCTGGAGGAACGTTTGTTTGCCAATGCTACAAGCTCTCATTCATGATTTTTCCTCGACTATGTGGGTTTCTTCCAATCGATCTGTTTTACAAACATACTAACAAAACACGCCAAGATTAAAAGGGAATCTGTCAGTAAAATCAACCTCGCAAACCACATTCATGTCTTTGAAAGCTAAATCCATCAACACCTTTATATCTTCTGTCTGTTGCTGCATTCCAGAGAGACCAGCAATCTAATTCAAAATGAGGCGCTAAGTGCTCCGAGTGTGACTAAGCACTTCCTCAATCGCTGACTCCCAAAGTGGTTTCCCAGTCCATCACCAGCCTCTTTAGCTTGATTGATCGCTCACTGCCTGTGTCAGGCTCCAGGCAAAAAAAAAAGCATCCAATCATTCAAGCTGAAGAGGCTGGTGCTGGGCGCGGAAACAACTTTGGAAGGCAGAGATTGTCAGGACCAGAGCACTTAACGCCTCATTTGCATGTGAATTAAACTGCTGATTTCTCTGGAATGCAGCAACAGAAAAAAAGATATAAAGGTGTCGATGGGTTTAGTTTTCAATCTGCTGCTGCATTCTGCATAAATCAGCAATTTAATTCACATGCAAATGAGAGCTTTAGTGCTCTGGGTGAGACCGAGAACTTCCTCAAATCTTGCCTCCTGAAATTGTTCCCCTGCCCAGCACCAACCTCTTTAGCTTGATAGTTTTCGGTCTGATTTCCTTGCCTGGAGCCTGACGTCACACAAGCAGCGAACTATCAATTAAGCAAAAGAGGCAGGGGCTAGGCGGGGGAAATCTCAGGTGACAGGGGTTCAAGAAGTGCTCTGTCACACCCAGAGCACTTAACGCCTATTTTGCAAAGAGATGAAAAACTGATTTCTTGGGAATGCAGCAACAGATAGAAGATATAAAAGGTATTGATGGATTTTGCTTTGGTAGGTTGATCTTATTTATAGACTGACTTTAAAAGGTATGGTCCAGAATAATAATAATATATAAAAAAAATCATGTTTTATTTATTCAATTACTATCCACAGGTTGTATGTAGAATTTTTAATCAGGTATGGCACAATTTCTAAAAAGAAAGTTTTTCTAAACAACCCCTTTAAATATGTGTGTGAGGGAGGGTAAAGAAAAGTCAGCTATTTAGCCCCATTATGGCCCGGGCACCCTTGGCCTTCATGACCTCTAGGTAGGACAAGTCTTTCTATGTTCTAGTAGTCTATGTTTTTCTTTCCTGATGTTCCGGGTGGATGGAATTTCTATTTCCAACAGAGGTTATTGATGAAGTCTCTGGGGTGGCGGAGATTTACAGCTGGGAGCTGACCTCCGACACATGATGGTAATGAGGTCTGCCTGAAATCCAACATTCCAGTATAAACTTGATTTTTTACCAGTTATGGCCATTTTACGCATCATCCGTGCCAAGAAAACAGAGGCTGATTACCCTGGCCTGTGCTTCATCAGGAGTCACACTGTGGACGGTGAACACGTACAGGCGGTCTCACAATTCAGCGTGGTTATACAGTAGGTCTAGTTACTAGTACGGCTATAGACGGTATGTGCCTAAAACTACAGTAAACTGCTTACGGCACGGCATCTAATATATACAGACATTACTCAGTAACTGCTAAACTATGCTTTTAATAAGTCATAAATATGTTGGTGCTGAAGCTGCTGCCACCTGGCATTGGGCACTCAGATGAAGCTCCTATATTGTTAGGATGTACAGGCGCTGGTAGGAATCATGGATGAAATAGACAAGAGAGGAGGGCAGGTGTACGGCTCTGGTGAAACAGAGACCACCCCTATTTTTTTTTTTTTTTTTAAACAATGATAACAAAAATTGTTTTTTTTTTTTTTTTTTTTATAATTTAACAAAAAAAAACAAACTTAATTGGCTGCTGTCACCCCAACAAATTTTGCACAAATTAATGGTATAAGTGAATACAAGACTGTTTATAATCTTAACTGAGACATCTGCTTCTTTCTCCACTTATGAGCCACTTCTCTTCTTCACGTTTATCCTAAACTCATTGTTTGCCCTAAAAAAGGTTTAAAAATCCATCCTGCTCAAAACAAGACACTGAGTGATCAGATAACAGCTTCCTCTGAAGAGTGAGGAAGAGAGAGGAGCAGAGTGATAAAAGGTAGAGGCACAGACATACACAGTACCTGCTGAAGCTTTCTAGTGTTTATTTCAATCCAGTGCTCAGTTCACAGCTACACTGCTCAATACTGCTGTAAAATGACCTCCATACTGCTTTCTAGTAAGCATTTCTCTCACCCCTACACTGGATTTACATCTCTATTGCTCAGCAAGGATATATTATGACCTCTGTGCTGCTTTCTACTAAGTGTTTCTTTCACCCATACACTGGCTTCACACCTATATTGCTCAGTACTGTTATAGAATTACCTCCATACCGCATTGTAGTAAGTGTTTATCTTTCTCCCATGCTGGATTCACAACTACACTTCTCAGTACTGTTGTATAATGACCTCTATGCTGCTTTCTAGTGTTTCTCTCATCCCAGTACTGGATTCACTGCTACACTGCTCAGTACTACTATGTAGAGCCGAGACGCAACTCTACATAGAAATCACAGTATATTCATATTGGTGCGATCTGACAAAATCTGCATTTCATGAATATGAAGAAAGTTCCCACAAATCCATTTACATGCAACAAAAATTTCTAGCGTCGCAGAAAGAACTATGGGGTGACTGATAATAAACTGCATGATACTTGGGCAGGATCTTTTTTTTCTAATATATTTTTAATTCTTCACCACAAGGGGGGTAGTGGAGGCACTGATGCAGCAGATACGGAGGTGTTAACTCTGTATACAGCTATCACAATCATCCTATTATATATCACTGCCTGCGTCTTAATGATACGTCTGCTACGATTGCAAGAATTCACCTTGGCTATTACCACATTCCCATAATCTGGCACAAACAACCCAAATAAAAGCAGTTCTGCCAAACCACCCGCCCCGTTATTTGTGCAGCACATGCCAGGAATTCCTCATCTTCTGGGTTTTACAATGTCTGGAGGAATAATAATAAAAAAGGCGACTGAGCCGAATAGCATTACTCCATTAAATGCAGCAGGTCCATATATCACCAATACATCAAGTAAAGCCAGGGGTGTAACTGTAGAGCAGGGGTCTCAAACTCAGCAGAGTAAAGGGGCCGCACATAAAAAAAAAATTTAAGCTGGGGGGCCGCATTCCATTCAAACGTAATACAGTACAAAATTATTGTTAAACAATTGTTTATTTGAACTACTATAACAATTCTCTCCCTCCGGACCTTCCTCCTCTCTGTGGCCCTTCAAATAAGCTGTCAGCTGCGATGTACAGCTTACCGTATATACTCGTGTATAAGCCAACCCGAGTATAAGCAGACTCCCTTAATTTTGCCATAAAAAAACTGTGAAAACTTATTGACTCGCGTATAAGCCTAGGGTGGAAAATGCAGCAGCTACTGGTAAATTTTCAAAAATAAAATAGATGCCAATAAAAGAAAAATTAATTGAGACATCAGTAGGTTAAATGTTTTTGAATATCCATATTGAATCAGGAGCCCCATAATTCTCCATACAGTTAATGATGGGCCCCATAAGATGCCCCATACAAAATACTCCCCATATAACGCTGCATAAAGGTTAATAATGGCCCCATAAGATGCTCCATATATTTTATGCCCCATATGATGCTCCATAGATTATGCCCCCCTAAGATGCTCCATAGATTATGCCCCATATGATGCTCCATAGATTATGCCCCCATAAGATGCTCCATAGATTATGCCCCATATAATGCTGCACAAAGGTTAATAATGGCCCCATAAAATGCTCCATAGAATATGCCCCATATGCTGCTCCATAAAGGTTATGGCCCCATAAAATGCTCCATAGAATAATATGCCCCATATGCTGCTCCATAAAGGTTATGGCCCCATAAAATGCTCCATAGATTATGCCCTCATAAGATGCTCCATATATTTTATGCCCCCATAAGATGCTCCATATATTTTATGCCCCCATAAGATGCTCCATATATTTTATACCCCGTATAATGCTCCATAGATTATGCCCCATATGATGCTCCATAGATTATGCCCCATATGATGCTCCATAGATTTTGCCCCCATAAGATGCTCCATATATTTTATGCCCCCATAAGATGCTCCATATATTTTATGCCCCATAAGATGCTAAATAGATTATGCCCCCATAAGATGCTCCATATATTTTATGCCCCCATAAGATGCTCCATAAATTTTATGCCCCATAAGATGCTAAATAGATTATGCACCCATAAGATGCTCCATATATTTTATGCCCCCATAAGATGATCCATATATTTTATGCCCCCATAAGATGCTCCATATATTTTATGCCCCCATAAGATGCTCCATATATTTTATTCCCCCATAAGATGCTCCATAGATTTTATGCCCTATAAGATGATTCATATATTTTATGCCCCATAAGATGCTCCATAGATTATGCCCCCATAAGATGATCCATATATTTTATGCCCCATAAGATGCTCCATAGATTATGCCCCATAAGATGCTCCATAGATTATGCCCCATAAGATGCTCCATAGATTTATGCCCCCATAAGATGATTCATATATTTTATGCCCCATAAGATGCTCCATAGATTATGCCCCCATAAGAAGATCCATAGATTATGCCCCCATATGCTGCTGCTGCTGCAAATAAAAAAAAAAAAAATGACATTCACCTCTCGTCACTGGGGGCCAGGTGCCGGTGTCACCGCTGGCTCAGGGCCCCAGCACCTGCTATATTCACCTGTTCCCGTTCCACCACTGCGCGCCGCTCCATTGTCCGGCTCCTCTGTCAGTGACTGTTTAGGCAGAGGGCGCAGCGCGCACTAACTACATCATCGCGCCCTCTGACCTGAACATCACAGCCAGAGGACACAGCGGTGTACAGCTGTGTACCGGGGACAGGTGAATATCGCATATACTTACCCCCTCCTGGAGCGTCTCTGCAGCCCCCCTGCTTTTCCCGCGGTCTCCGGCAGCTATTCTTCCTTCATCAGTTAGGTGGTACCGCTCATTAAAGTCATGAATATGTGCATATTCATGACTTTAATGAGCGGTACCACGTGACCGCTGAAGGAAGGAGCCTGAGATCGTGGGAGAAGCAGGGGGGCTGCAGAGACACGCCGGGGGGTTAGCATGATCTGACACCCCCTCCCCCGCCGACCCCCTGGCGTATGTCATTACACAGCGCCAGAGGGATGTCATCACGCAGGGCCACAGCCACTACGGAGCGGCGCACTCCTCCTCTTCAGCTGTGGTGCACCGCGGGCCGCAGATGCCTGCCTCAGGGGCTGCATGCAGCCTGCGGGCCGCGAGTGTGAAACCCCTGGTAGAGGGTGAAGGAGGTGGTAATTGTATTGTCCTGGTAATTGGTCCTAATTCTAACTAGTCATCAACAGTTTATGGATAATAGGGATTTGAGGCCTCGCCTTCAGCCCTGCCCACGATATCATTGACTCTTCCAGTACCGCCCCTGAGCAGTCCAGGAACTCATTGACACTCCCAGTACCGCCCCCAAGCAGCCCAGGAACTCATTGACCCTCCCAGTACCGCCCCCGAGCAGCCCAGAAACTCACTGACCCTCTCAGTACCCGCCCCCGAGCAGCCCAGAAACTCACTGACCTTCCCAGTACCGCCCCCAAGCAGCCCCAGGAACTCACTGAACCTCCCAGTACCGCCCCCAAGCAGCCCAGGAACTCACTGACAGCAAGCTCAGGACAAATGTCAAGCATTGTACCTGGAGGTTCAAATATATCTCTGCCAT
This sequence comes from Oophaga sylvatica, assembly GCA_033576555.1. Lineage (NCBI taxonomy): Eukaryota > Metazoa > Chordata > Amphibia > Anura > Dendrobatidae > Oophaga > Oophaga sylvatica. The sequence continues at coordinate 987,404,259 of JARQOD010000001.1, read as the reverse complement.
GAAATGAGACATAGTGAAAAATCTTGGTACAGATTTGGCATTGAGGCCAAAAAGCTCAGAGTTATGTCTGATTACAGAGGCAATAATAGTATCTCTGTAAAAGCAAAAGCACAACAAGCACCATCAATCCTCCAGCACCAGAACTTTGCTACATCTAGGACAGGAGCAACAACTCAGTTCGATGCCAATTCTCATTGTTTCCTGCCCTTTGTACAACTCACACAATTTGTTTATTATTCCGCCATTTATTGCACCGCCATACGAGGTCTTCTGGACGATAGTAGTTTTAAATGACACCATTCATTTTACCATATAATGTACTAAAAATATGAAAAAAAAATCCAATTTGGGCAAAATGGTGGAGATGAACGGAAAACACAATTCTGGCATTTTTGAGTGTCCTTTAATAGTTGGATTACAAACACTTTATATTTTCAAAGTTACAACTTTTCGGACCACAGTAAAAACAAATCTGTACACTAATGGCGGAGTGCGACCACATCCCATAAACGTCAAGATGTGATTACGGCTTTTAGGATATAAATATAAAATACATAGATGTAATATACAGGAGCAGAGATGATGAACGGCGTGCAGAGCAGGACGCTCTTCGGCTGTAGTCCCTTCTATGCAGAGTCAGCTGGCTGTAATTAATACCCGTGACGGTAATCGCGGGGTTACATTTTTGTGGTCGATGTACAGAATGCCGACATTTAACTGCGATGTCCCATAAACCACAGGATTTATGAGATTCGTGTGATGGAAGGGGCCATGTGTTCGATGTGCACTTCTGATTTCTCAATATGATGAGCACCGACTGCAGAAGAAAGTCCTGGGGTAACTCTAGGGGCGCTGCACGCCCCTGCCATACTCAGGAGAATAGGCTATACATGTCTGATGGGCGCAGGTTTCATCTTTGGTATGGGGGTTCCCTCGCACTGCCCGGTGAGCCCCAGACCACCAGGAGACAAAATAATTGGAGTTTCGGACACAGCGGAGCAGGCGATTTATAATACTTCCGGCGCGGAGTGACGTCCACAGCAGCTTCTGACCATTCTGTGTCCTCTACTCACTGCAATTTGGCCTAAAAGGTGAAAATCCTCAGTTCTCAAGTATTACCTAATAACTACGTCTACAAAGCCACGGCCGTCCATCACTAGAAGCAGATCATGCCTCATTACACAGCTACTAAATCCAGATTGTTGTAAATCTGTATGAATCCCCCGAGCTCACAACAAATACAGGCAGCTCCTTTATCAGGACATTCAGACATGTACAGTAGGTGCCACATATCACAACTACAGCAACATGCGGACTAAATCCACAGGCAGGAATTTTAACTGGTGAATCTTGCAAATATCATAAAAAGTCCTGTGTTTCCTGGAGCTGCACTCACTATTCTGCTGGTGCAGTCACTGTGTACATACATTACATTACTGATCCTGTACTGATCCTGAGTTACATCCTGTATTATACTCCAGAGCTGCACTCACTATTCTGCTGGTGCAGTCACTGTGTACATACATTACTGATCCTGAGTTACATCCTGTATTATACCCCAGAGCTGCACTCACTATTCTGCTGGTGCAGTCACTGTGTACATACATTACATTACTGATCCTAAGTTACATCCTGTATTATACCCCAGAGCTGCACTCACTATTCTGCTGGTGCAGTCACTGTGTACATACATTACTGATCCTGAGTTACATCCTGTATTATACTCCAGAGCTGCACTCACATCTGCTGTGCAGTCAGTTACATACAGTTACTGATCCTGAGTTACATCTGTATTATACCCCAGAGCTGCAGTCACTATTCAGCTGGTGCAGTCACTGGTACATACATTACTGTGAATCCTGATTACATCCTGTATTATACCCCGAGCTGCACTCACTATTCTGCTGGTGCAGTCACTGTGTACATTACATTACTGATCCTGAGTTACATCCTGTATTATACCCCAGAGCTGCACTCACTATTCTGCTAGTGCAGTCACTGTGTACTACATTACATTACTGATCCTAAGTTACATCCTGTATTATACCCCAGAGCTGCACTCACTATTCTGCTGGTGCAGTCACTGTGTACATACATTACTGATCCTGAGTTACATCCTGCATTATACCCCAGAGCTGCACTCACTATTCTGCTGGTGCAGTCACTGTGTACATACATTACTGATCCTGAGTTACATCCTGTATTATACCCCAGAGCTGCACTCACTATTCTGCTGGTGCAGTCACTGTGTACTACATTTCATTACTGATCCTGAGTTACATCCTGTATTATACCCCAGAGCTGCACTCACTATTCTGCTGGTGCAGTCACTGTGTGCATACATTACATTACTGATCCTGAGTTCCATCCTGTATTATACCCCAGAGCTGCACTCACTATTCTGCTGTGCAGTCACTGTGTACATATATTACATTACTGATCCTGAGTTACATCCTGTATTATACCCAGAGCTGCACTCACTATTCTGATGGTGGAGTCACTGTGTACATACATTACTGATCCTGAGTTACATCCTGTATTATACCCCAGAGCTGCACTCATTATTCTGCTGGTGCAGTCACTGTGTACATACATACATTACTGATCCTGAGTTACACCCTGTATTATACCCCAGAGCTGCACTCACTATTCTGCTGGTGCAGTCACTGTGTACATACATTACTGATCCTGAGTCACATCCTGTATTATACTCCAGAGCTGCACTCACTATTCTGCTGGTGCAGTCACTGGTGTACATAATACATTACTGATCCTGAGTTACATCCTGTATTATACCCCAGAGCTGCACTCACTATTCTGCTGGTGCAGTCACTGTGTACATACATTACTGATCCTGAGTTCCATCCTGTATTATACCCCAGAGCTGCACTCACTATTCTGCTGGTGCAGTCACTGTGTACATAATTACATTACTGATCCTGAGTTACATCCTGTATTATACCCCAGAGCTGCACTCACTATTCTGATGGTGGAGTCACTGTGTACATACATTACTGATCCTGAGTTACATCCTGTATTATACCCCAGAGCTGCACTCATTATTCTGCTGGTGCAGTCACTGTGTACATAATTACATTACTGATCCTGAGTTACACCTGTATTATACCCCAGAGCTGCACTCACTATTCTGCTGGTGCAGTCACTGTGTACATACATTACTGATCCTGAGTTACATCCTGTATTATACCCCAGAGCTGCACTCATTATTCTGCTGGTGCAGTCACTGTGTACATACATTACATTACTGATCCTGAGTTACACCCTGTATTATACCCCAGAGCTGCACTCACTATTCTGCTGGTGCAGTCACTGTGTACATACATTACTGATCCTGAGTTACATCCTGTATTATACTCCAGAGCTGCACTCAATATTCTGCTGGTGCAGTCACTGTGTACATACATTACATTACTGATCCTGAGTTACATCCTGTATTATACCCCAGAGCTGCACTCATTATTCTGCTGGTGCAGTCACTGTGTACATACATTACATTACTGATCCTGAGTTACACCCTGTATTATACTCCAGAGCTGCACTCACTATTCTGCTGGTGCAGTCACTATGTACATACATTACATTACTGATCCTGAGTCACATCCTGTATTATACCCCAGAGCTGCACTCACTGTTACACACCGATTCAGTCACACAAATAGTAAGGGAGCCAGTGGCGGTCACTTACGCCGTTTTGCCCTCACAGTCCAGCTTGGTGGCCACCACTCCTTTCTTCCCCAGCAGAGCTGACACTTTGTCCAGTTCTCCATGGTCCACGGCTTGTAGCAGACGCTCGTCATTCTTGTTCCACTCATTAGTCTACAACAGAAGATTGATTTGTTAAAGAGTTATCACAATCCGTCTAATCCACACACTATATACAAGGCTGGATGTACCCGACACCCCATACAAATGGCTATGACATACGGGAGCTCCAGAGTGATGAGGTCCATGACGGCAGTGCTAGGTGAGAGCACGGATCGCCTGCGCTGCATTTCCATACATTACTGGACATACATAATGCAATGAAGGCAGCTCAGAGCACAGAAGGAAAGATACTATAAGGAGTGAATAAAACGTCTCCTGAGATGGGCCAGTATGTGCCGACAGCCGCCCATTAAACATACCCTATAAGTGAACTTCCGAGGCGGCTCCAGCATAACAGCTGTGTAAGTGGTGCTCCACATTATGCCAGATAATCACTGATACTGGATGATGAGGAAGTCCCGATCACAGTCTCTACATAAACACATACATACCCAGGAAAGACAAGGGCACTGTAATGGGCACCGTACACAGGGCAATGTGGCACTCACTATTATGGAGACACTATTGTATAGACACTGTGGCTGCTCCCATTATAGGGACTTAGGTCTGTGATTTTTATGGTGGCGATGTATCTTTTGCCAGTTTGAGGTCATAGTTACTGGTATTAGGGCACCACGGCTGTCCCTATAAGGGGCACTGATACAGTCACTGTGTCCCTAATCCAGGAGTACTTAGGAATTCACTGTGATGGGGGCACTATTACTGTTCTGGAGGGATGTATGGATATCACTGCTGTGGGGTCACTGTGGATGTCACTATTATGGAGGGTTCTTTGGATATCACTTGTGTGGATGTCCTAGATTTAAGGGGTACTGTGACCATCAGTTTTTTTTTTTGTTTTTTTTTGGGTGGGAGGTCTGTACTCTGGATGTCATAGTAACATAGCTAGAAAGGCTGAAAAAAAAGACATTTGTCCATCCAGTTCAGATAATTTTATTTCTATAGCGCCAACATATTCCGCAGCACTTTACATTATAGAGGGGACTTGTACAGACAATAGACATTACAGCATAACAATAAACACAGATCAAAGTAGATACCAAGAGGAATGAGGGCCCTGCTGCTCGCAAGCTTACAATCTATGAGGGGAAAGGGGAGACACGAAAAGTAGATGGTAACAATTGCTTTCATTGTTCGGACCAGCCATAGTGTAGGAATCGGGTGTTCATGTAATGCTGCATGAACCAGTTAACAGTTCAAATATGTAACAGTACAGACACAGAGGACTATTAAATGCATAAAACGGGTGAGAACATGATGCGAGGAGCCTGGTTATGGTAAAAAAAATGTTAATGAGCCACAAAGGGATATTTAGGTTAATGCGTTGAGGCGGTAGGCCAGTCAGAACAAATGCGTTTTTAGGGCACGCTTAAAACTGTGGGGATTGGGGATTAATCGTATTAAACTGGGTAGTGCATTCCAAAAGAATTGGCGCAGCACGTGAAGAGGTTCTGATTATTGAGGATGTTAACCTCAGGTCATTAGCAGAACGGAGGGCACGGGTAGGGTGGTAGACTGAGAAGAGGGAGGAGATGTAGGGTGGTGCTGAGACATGGAGTGTTTTGTGGGTGAGGGTAATAAGTTTGTACTGGATTCTGGAGTGGATGGGTAACAAGTGTAAGGACTGGCACAAGGTGGAGGTATCGGTATAACGATTGGTGAGGAATAGGATTCTGGCTGCAGCATTCAGAACAGATTGGTGAGTGGAGAGTTTGGTAAGAGGGAGACCTATTAGTAGAGAGTTACAATAGTCCAGACCAGAATGAATAAGAGAAACAGTAAGACTTTTGCAGAGTTGACAGTAAGAAAGGGTCGATTTCTAGAGAGGTTTTTGAGATGCAGATAACAAGAGCGAGCCAGTGATCGGATGTGGGGGGTGAATGAAAGCTTGGAATCAAGTATGACCCCAAGACAGTGGGCATGTTGCTGG
>JARQOD010000001.1:987371213-987398383 GCA_033576555.1 Oophaga sylvatica | reverse complement strand
TGTGGTGTTAACAGAACCAAAAACGGAGTCACAGTGCCCCCATGACAGTGTCAGCCAGCAATATCGCCCGCAAAGAAGAGTCTGAACAGCAATAATAGACACTGCCCCCGTAACAAAGACGTTGCAGTACCCCCAAACTATGGTTAGTGTGAGTGCCTCCACCACAACGTCAAAATCCGTCCCCCATATCGACGCCAGATACAATAACACTGTCATAAACTCTCATTTCCCTGTAATAGTGTCAGACACAATTGGTTCCTCTATACCAGTTTCAGATCCTTAAAACACACAGTATCAGTACCCGGCAACAGTGCCAGAAACGATAAGTGCCTCCATGGTTACGTCAGTACCCTGTAACACTGCCAGACACTACTAGTGACCCCATACTGTAGAAAGATTGTGCCCCCCATACTCCGCCATCAGGGTGTTATAAGTGAGCGGCCATCAGCAGCTGCTACATGAAACCACTTCATGTGCCGAGGTTAGGTAGCCAGGAACCATCCGGCGGCCGAGCTGCCACTTCTGCATTAGAGGAGCCATTTTACTTCTCCAGAACCCTGCTGAATATGGGAAGATTGGCGGGACGGCTTCTTCCATGTGGTTCGCCACAAAACATGACACACCGGCTTATGAGCAGACATATGACACGACATGCACGATTATGAGTCATTTCTGAGCAGTCATCAACTAGTCACATTTATTTGGTGCCTGAAACCACTGCCTGTCCAAGATTAGCAAAAAAAAAAAAAAAAAATAAAGCTTTCTTGAAAAAACAGCGCCACCCCTGTCTACAGGTTGTGTCTGGTACTGCAGTTCAGCTCTATTCGCGTGGAAGGGATGAGCTGCAATACCGCTCACAACCTGTGGCTCAGTTTCTGGAAGAACGCCGCCATGTTTTTCTAATCCCGTTCGATCCCTGTGATCCGGGAAAACAGAAGGGGTCCATAGGGGACTTGAACCTGCGATTGTTTCATCTCTTGTACTAAATATTGCAATCGAGGGTTCAAGTCCCCGATGTCGGCCCATCAGATGCCAGAAGACGGGCCTCTATGTGATAGACGTGTGCAGGTCACACCGCACCGGCCACATTACTAATTCAGCTCTGCTCCTCCGCACCGCACGGCCGCCGTCCTATTAGGTCGCCTCTTCCTCATAGAATCTATTTTTCATGAGGCTTTAGCGGCTTTCGCAGCAGTAGGGTCACCGGTATCAGGGAGATAGAGTTACACCGTCTTTTGGCCTGAAGTCAGCGCCTCGCTGGAGCTGAAGCGTCTGTTTAGCGTGGACTTAACAAGCCAACACCGAGGAGTGAAAAATCAGACGAAACGGCCGAAAATCTGCCGTGGCCTCACCTACAAATGTCCCCGAAACAAGAATCTCTAGTAAATAGAAGACATTACGGGGTAAATTTATCAAAATCATCAAAAAACAGCCTTATTGGCCATAGCAACCAAACACAGAGCAGCTTTCATATTATCAGACCTGTTTAAAAAATGAAAGCTGATCGTTGATTGGTTGCTATGGCGGGTAACTAAGGCTGTTTTGATAATTGAGGCCTAGTCGTTCCCTTTGGCAGAAAATGGCCGCCATTACTGCTCCGAATGCTAAATATGCCTGGATACATCAGAAATATATCGTCCTGCGCATAAATATGCAGATACACCATTTAGGAGTCCATTTCGAAATACGTTAAAGGGGTTTGTTATTCAGGCTCTCTCACCTCCGTATCAGGGGACCGAGACGTTCAATGTCAGGTTTTGTGTAAGGTTGGCAGGTAGAGTCCGCCTATTAACTAGATTGTGTATGCAGCACCTGTCGACACCTGGCAAGTGACAGACACAGCGGCAGTAGCCCCTCATCTACTGATGTGGAAGTGAGAGGTGTTCACATCCCTTTAATAGAGGGGACCAGGTCAGGATCTATTAGCTAGAGCGGAGAAAGTTATAAGGAGAATCTCTGGGAGAACCGGTCCTGTTTTACAAAGATGACCCATTGATTTCAGTAGACACTGTGCAATACCTCATTTCCCCTTTAGGGGCGCTGTAGGAAAACAGAGTCCTTGATGCCAGGTTTCCACACAGATTACAGTTGATCTCACAAGCAGATCTTCCCCATAATCAGGGGAAGATTTCTCCCGACCAGTCGGTTGGCGCCCCAAAGAATATTAGAGCGTCGGTCAAACCCGTCGATATTGGTGGGTTCAGCCAACATTAGTCTGAGGTGTATGGGGGGGCTTTACACTCAGGTGCCGGCTGTATAACCTGCACCTGCGGATGACGCCAACTGAAACCAGGGCAGAGTGGGCGCCGCCATGCTCCGACGATGGCCCACTTCATAATGTCGTTGGGGGATTTGACCTCCACACATATCTGGTAATCATATTTCAGATGATAACGTCCTCACTACAAGTGGCTTCTCTCTGATGGAAACAAGTGACAATGACGGGAAGAGGAATAAAGAAGCGCAGCAGCGACGTATCAGATATCTGCCGTCCGACGAGATAGAGGAAGATCCTCCGGCCAGCCATAATGGCAGAAATATCACGTTCCCTCGAGAGCGGCAGATCACACCGTGAATGGACCATGTAGTGTCCTCTGGCATCAGCCGCACCACAGAGAACATATGATTTATGCAGAACACACCAAGGAAATACAGAATTCACCTCAGCCAGGCGACAACCAATATGGCTGCCATACCAGCTAACACAGGCGTACCACACACCAGCTTTACAGACACCTGAGTAATAGACACACACAGGAGTTATACAGTACGGCGGCCCACACCACCCGGCTGCACAGTACGGCGGCCCACACCACCCGCTACACAGTACGGCCGCCCACACCACCCGGCTACACAGTACGGCGGCCCACACCACCCGGCTACACAGTACGGCGGCCACCACCGCTACTACCCCCACCCCCGGCTACACAGTACGGCCGCCCACACCACCCGGCTACACAGTACGGCCGCCCACACCACCCGGCTACACAGTACGGCGCCCACACCACCCGGCTACACAGTACGGCGGCCCACACCACCCGCTACACAGTACGGCGGCCCACACCACCCGGCTACACAGTACGGCGGCCCACACCACCCGGCTACACAGTACGGCGGCCCACACCACCCGGCTACACAGTACGGCGGCCCACACCACCCGGCTACACAGTACGGCCGCCCACACCACCCGGCTACACAGTACGGCCGCCCACACCACCCGGCTACACAGTACGGCGCCCACACCCCCGGCTACACAGTACGGCCGCCCACACCCCCGGCTACACAGTACGGCGGCCCACACCTCCCGGCTACACAGTACGGCCGCCCACACCCCCGGCTACACAGTACGGCGCCCACACCTCCCGGCTACACAGTACGGCCGCCCACACCACCCGGCTACACAGTACGGCCGCCCACACCACCCGGCTACACATAGCACACCCCGCCACACCCCAACCCGGCTACAAGTACAGCCGCCCACACCACCCGGCTACACAGTACGGCCGCCCACACTACCCCCGGCTACAAAGTACAGCCGCCCACACCACCGGCTACATAGTACGGGCCCACACCACCCGGCTACACAGTACGGCCGCCCACACCCCCGGCTACACAGTACAGCCGCCCACACCACACGTTTATACAGTATGGCCGACATCAACACACAGATATATAGTATGGCCGCCTTCTACACAGCCCCTACAGAGATGGTCACTCACTTTCCCCAAGTTCCTAAATGGCACAGCTACTAGGGATGTATTGATGCATAACAAGGCACCTCTATGTCAGCCATTATACTTAATCCAGCGGTCTTCCCCCAACTTTTTCAACTTCCTTAAGCGCATATTTGCTTCGGATTCCAGTCTTTTCCAGACCCCTGAATGGCAATGTTGTATAGATACACATTAATACAGTGGAAAACGCACAGGTGTGTAACGAGTCTGGGTGACAACCAAAATGGCTGCCATTATGGATAATACGTGTGTACCCCAACTTTACTAGACTCCTGAATGGCAAATTAGCGCACTGTTATGCAAAATGGCCTATAGTATGATGCGGTCAGAGTTTTCCAGACTTCTGAATGTCACAGCTACATGGTATATACATCAATATTGCATAATGAGTCCCCAGTATGGACGATATTACACTAAGCACAGAAGTAGTTGCCCAACTTTCCCAAACTCCTGAATGGCAAAGTTGCTTAGATAGAAATAAATAGAGGAGTAGGATGGGTCAGTGCAAATCCACGCAGGGCGACAACCTTTAGAGCACAGGGTGGTCCCTAACTTTACGTAATAATATAGAAGGAATGGATTTGTCACTGTACAATCAGGCAGTGTAATCAATATAGGTGACATCCTACCTAACATGGGGGCAGTGCCACAACTTTTCTAGTCCCCTGAAAGGCAAATATCCAGAGATGCAAACGGATATAGGAAAGCAGGATGTATCGTTGTGTAACGAGGCACAGATAACTAGCAGAAGTGGTCCTCTAACTTTTCCAAACTTGGAGCCAGGAACCAGGCTGTACTGTATAGATGTCTGCAACACTAGACTCTGAATGGAAAGTAGAATGTGTCCATTCACTGACAGCAATCTGAAAGCCATCAGTATAAATCTACAATGTATCAGTATGGATAAAAGACATCAAAAACAAATCCAGACTCTTATGAAACTGGAACAAAAGTATTAGTTCTGCACAGGTTCTAGGAATGTTTCCATTCACTGACAGTAAGCACAAACCTATCGGCAGCCCTGTCAGCGCAGATATAGTGAATCACTAAGGAGTTCAGACTCTATGGGGTAAAACCGCAACACTGGAACCAAAGTATTATTGCTCAGGTTTACAATAATGTTTCCATTCACTGACAGCAAGCGGAAACCTCGCAAACGTTGTTAAAGTGAAGCATGCAGTAAATTATAAAGTTACAGAACTTTTTCACTAGAAATAAATCTGGAAAGTCCCATTAAACTGGGGGGGAAAAAAAAATAGAGGCTTTAATAAGGGAAATCCTTGTGCATTGTGCGCGGCTCCTCACGCTACAGCGAGTGATTGACAAATTAAGAGCGAGGCGCCGGCTTTATACGGTTCCAGGAAAACGAGGGAGAAGCAAGAGAAGCCCCGCGGGCCACCGCAGGAACCAGGGCGAAGCGAGTCATCTGCTCGATGAGAAGTGTGACACGCCAAACCCAATCCAGAAGCCGCGACTGCAATCAGCAGAATAGAAGAAAAATGCCAAAAGAGCAGTCGCTGGAGAGAGGCAGGGATAGTCGTTCATTTCCTGGGTATTAATAAATGAAATTCTATTCACTACCGATTGCAAAGGAAGCAACAAAAGCATGCAAGAGTGCGCTTTTAAGTGCATTTTTGCACTTGGGCTTCATATAACAAAAAACTTGGATTTTACAGACTCAGTCAACTTTGATGTGGTTGGAAATTGGCTAAGAAAAAGACAGATAGAGTGACAAACTCACCGAGTCAGAACGAGCTCACTGATGGAACCTCAGTTAACTCAATGCATCACAAAGGCTATAAAAGCTAGAACATTCACAGGATGAATGAGAATATCCATGCATTTATTAAAAATAACTTCTCTTCTGCAATTGCTGCAAATTTCATTCAATCAAGTCTCCTTTTAATCAGTGTTAGAAACCAGAATAGTCGCCGGTGCCTCTCATTAATAAATGCGATGAGATTGTCATGTTGAAGAGAAATTGCACAATTTATTGTGGGAATTGCATTGTAAGCGATTGTACGTTTTTCGTTTGCGATCTCTCATTAATCGGAGTTTTGCTGACCATGGAGGGGAGAAGAAGGAGTATAATGGCTATAGACAGTTTATACAGCGCTCGCCGGGAGCGGCCCCTTCTCTATAAACCAGGGTCTCTCTAATTGCTTTTGAACAAGACTCTGCGCAAATTATCTAATTACCTCTAATCCGGGGATTTGACTCATGTCCGGCGCTTCAATCTCTGGCAGGGCGTTGTCGTCTCGGCCCGATGTCTGGAGACTCGCACTTAAAATTAACTTTAAAAGGTTTTTTTTTCCTTCCCTTTAAATGCATTATATATTCCGGGATAATATGCCAGAAATGAATGTTACCTCTCCAAGTGTCCTGCGGAAAATCCCCTCTGTTGTATAGGATTAGTAAAACGGCACTGTTGCGTTGTCATAAAACAGCGCCCCACCTGTCCCAGGATTTATGTGGTATTACACCTCAGTTCCATTCACTTCTATGGAGTTCACTTGCAATGACAGACTAGTCCTAGGAGTGGCGCTGTTTTATTAAAGAAGAAAGCCGCCATGTTTTATCAAAACCAGACAACTACACAGTAGAATTATGCAGAGAAGTGATCGCAGGAAGTTCTATCTGCTATACTGGGGGGGTGGGGAACGTTTGGCCTGCGGGGCCGTATACGGCCCGCGATATCATCTGCTGCGGCTTGCAGCCACTTTGCCCGTTATTGGCCACGGGCCCTTTAATTCTGCAGAGGTGCACGCGGACTGCCGCTCTGTGGCCCAGCGCCACCCCCATCACTCATTCAACTTGTCGGCATGATAGACGCCAATACAGTAGAAAGCAGTGATGGAGGAGAGAGCGTCAGACGCTCCCTCTCCCATCACTCCCCCTTTGCTTGTGACTCAGTGGGCCCGCAATGAGCCTGGAGCAGCGCAGGGAACACGGAGGAGGGGTGAGTAGTGAGGTGTGTGTGTGTTTGTGTACTGCGCGTTGGGAGCTGAGCCTGCACTACACTGTGTGTTGGGGGGGGGAGCTGGACTATACTGTGTGTTGGGGGGAGTTGCACTATACTGTGTGTTGGGGGAGCTGCACTATACTGTGTGTTGGGGGAGCTGCACTATACTGTGTGTTGGGGGAGCTGCACTATACTGTGTGTTGGGGGAGCTGCACTATACTGTGTGTTGGGGGAGCTGCACTATACTGTGTGTTGGGGGAGCTGCACTATACTGTGTGTTGGGGGAGCTGCACTATACTGTGTGTTGGGGAGCTGCACTATACTGTGTGTTGGGGGAGCTGCACTATACTGTGTATTGGGGGGAGCTGCACTATACTGTGTATTGGGGGAGCTGCACTATACTGTGTATGGGGGAGCTGCACTATCTGTGTATTGGGGGAGCTGCACTATACTGTGTGTTGGGGAGCTGCACTATACTGTGAGCGAGCTGACTATACTGTGTGTTGGGGGAGCTGCACTATAGTGTGTGTTGGTGGAGCTGCACTATACTGTGTGTTGGGGAGCTGCACTATACTGTGTGTTGGGGGGAGCTGCACTATACTGTGTGTTGGGGGGAGCTGCACTATACTGTGTGTTGGGGGGAGCTGCACAATATTGTGTGTTGGGGGAGCCGCACTAGTTCACTTGCAATGACAGACTAGTCCTAGGAGTGGCGCTGTTTTATTAAAGAAGAAAGCCGCCATGTTTTATAAAAACCCAGACAACTACACAGTAGAATTATGCAGAGAAGTGATCGCAGGAAGTTAGATCTGCTATACCGGGGGGGGGGAAACGTCCGGCCTGCGGGGCCGTATACGGCCCACGAAATCATCTGCTGCGGCTTGCAGCCACTTTGCCCATTATTGGCCGCGGGCCCTTTAATTCTGCAGATGTGCACGCGGATTGCCGCTCTGTGGCCCAGCGCCACCCCCATCACTCATTCAACTTGTCGGCATGATAGACACCAATACAGTAGAAAGCAGTGATGGAGGAGAGAGCGTCAGACGCTCCCTCTCCCATCACTCCCCCTTTGCTTGTGACTCAGTGGGCCCGCAATGAGCCTGGAGCAGCGCAGGGAACACGGAGGAGGGTGAGTAGTGAGGTGTGTGTGTGTGTGTTTGTGTACTGCGCGTTGGGAGCTGAGCCTGCACTATACTGTGTTGGGGGGAGCTGCACTATACTGTGTGTTGGGGGGGGAGCCGCACTATACTGTGTGTTGGGGGGGAGCCGCACTATACTGTGTGTTGGGGGGGAGCCGCACTATACTGTGTGTTGGGGGGAGGCCGCACTATACTGTGTGTTGGGGGGAGGCCGCACTATACTGTGTGTTGGGGGGAGGCCGCACTATACTGTGTGTTGGGGGGAGCCGCACTATACTGTGTGTTGGGGGGAGCCGCACTATACTGTGTGTTGGGGGGAGGCCGCACTATACTGTGTGTTGGGGGGGAGTCGCACTATACTGTGTGTTGGGGGGAGCCGCACTATACTGTGTGTTGGGGGGGGAGCCGCACTATACTGTGTGTTGGGGGGAGTCGCACTATACTGTGTGTTGGGGGGAGGCCGCACTATACTGTGTGTTGGGGGGAGTCGCACTATACTGTGTGTTGGGGGGAGCCGCACTATACGGTGGGGGTGAGTGTTGGGGGGTGTACGTGTGGACCGCACTATACTGTGTGTTGGGGGAGCCGCACTATACTGTGTGTTGGGGGGAGCCGCACTATACTGTGTGTTGGGGGGAGCCGCACTATACTGTGTGTTGGGGGGAGCCGCACTATACTGTGTGTTGGGGGAGTCGCACTATACTGTGTGTTGGGGGGAGCCGCACTATACTGTGTGTTGGGGGAGCCGCACTATACTGTGTGTTGGGGGGAGCGCACTATACTGTGTGTTGGGGGGAGCCGCACTATACTGTGTGTTGGGGGGAGCCGCACTATACTGTGTGTTGGGGGGAGCCGCACTATACTGTGTGTTGGGGGGAGCCCACTATACTGTGTGTTGGGGGGAGCCGCACTATACTGTGTGTTGGGGGGAGCCGCACTATACTGTGTGTTGGGGGGGAGCCGCACTATACTGTGTGTTGGGGGGAGCCGCCATATACTGTGTGTTGGGGGGGAGCCGCACTATACTGTGTGTTGGGGGAGCCCACTATACTGTGTGTTGGGGGGAGCCGCACTATACTGTGTGTTGGGGGGAGCGCCACTATACTGTGTGTTGGGGGAGCGCACTATACTGTGTGTTGGGGGGAGCTGCACTATACTGTGTGTTGGGGGGGAGCTGCACTATACTGTGTGTTGGGGGGGAGCTGCACTATACTGTGTGTTGGGGGGAGCTGCACTATACTGTGTGTTGGGGGGGAGCTGCACTATACTGTGTGTTGGGGGGAGCTGCACTATACTGTGTGTTGGGGGGAGCTGCACTATACTGTGTGTTGGGGGGAGCTGCACTATACTGTGTTTGGGAGGAGCTGCACTATACTGTGTGTTGGGGAGCTGCAATTTATTTAAATCTTTGAATCAATATTATTAAGTTAATAATTTTATACGGCCCCCGAACACTATTATAAAATTCCAAATGGCTCTTGGCAGAAAAAAGGTTCCCCACCCCTGTGCTACACTATGGACTGCTCCCAGCTGCTGCACACACTTGTTTTAGTTTCCATAGAATAATACACAACTGATATGGTAGTGACATGGGCCGCCATATGGCACGTACATCGCCAGATTACAGCATCTTCTCCCCCACTTCTGTCTTCCTCAGGGATCCTGTTTAGAGCCCGAAAAACAGGATTCAGACTTGTACTCAAGTTCAAGTTAGGATCACGGAGCCCAAATCATGCAACTTTGCACCCCGCTTCACCATTTTCCAGCATGGTGTGTCTTTTAGGTTGAAAAATATTTAGACTTGAGAGTCCTCAGTGGTTGATACCTTTTAGTTGCTATGAAAAGGTAACAAATTGCAAGCTTTCGAGACTACTATCTTTTAGGTTGGACACAGTAGTGCAGGCAATGACGAAGCCCCCAATTGGGTGTTTGTATATGATCTGAACCGAGTCTAGGACTAAAGACACCATATGAAACCCGGCTGAACCTGCCGAATTGGGCAGAGCTGGACAACCATCTGATGTATATGAGGAGGAGTGGGATCTCATCTCCTGTGATAGGCAATAAAGAGAGGGATTGGACAGATTTTCTTAAAAATGCACCCTGTGTGAGCATAGAAAGGATAGCTGGAAAAGACACAGCCATCAGGTTCCCCCAGTGTAAGGGTTAGCATGAGAGATGGGTAAGAGTTAAGGTAGAGGTCTGGAGAAGGGACGGGTGAGGGCAAAGGTAGAGGTCTGGAGAAGGGCCGTTAAGGGCAAAAATAGAGGTCTGGAGAAGGGACGGGTGAGGACAAAGGTAGAGGTCTTGAGAAGGGACGGGTAAGGGCAAAACTAGAGGTCTGGAGAAGGGACGGGTGAGGACAAAGGTAGAGGTCTGGAGAAGGGACGGGTGAGGACAAAGGTAGAGGTCTGCAGAAGTAATGGGCAAGGGTAGAGATCTAGAGAAAGGACGGGCAAGGGCAAAAATAGAGGTCTAGAGAAGGGACGGGTGAGGGCAAAGGAGGTTTGGATAATAGACAGGTAAGGGTTAAGGTAGAGGTTTCGGATAAGATGTTTGGATACGAGACGGGTAAGGGTTATGGCAGAGGTTTGGATAAGGAATGAGGAAGGGTTAAGGTAGCGGTTTGGAAGAAAGGATGGGTAAGGGTTAAGGTAGCGGTTTGGAGAAAGGATGGATAAGGGTTAAGGTAGCGGTTTGGAGAAAGGATGGGTAAGGGTTAAGGTAGCGGTTTGGAGAAAGGATGGGTAAGGGTTAAGGTAGCGGTTTGGAGAAAGGATGGGTAAGGGTAAGGGTCAGTTACGCTAAAAATCTGTAGCGAATGTGCAGTTACATTGTTCATCCCCCTCAGTGTCTCCCAGATTTTGTATGCAGTTTGAGGGCGGTTGATAATCGCCGGCTGGCCAGATGGCAGTATAAAGCCCGGGTATAATAGCACAGCAGGGGGCAAGAGGTCAGGATAATCCAAATTTATTTTAATGAGGTCACAATGAGTTCTCAAATCCATTCTACCCACCGGCTTTGTTCCACAACCGTCTCCCCGTGGCTGATGTCACGTCTCTGATATGTAATCGTAATTCCTCCTTATTAATTACAAGCTTCCCATTAACAGAGCGATTTACGGGAGGTGGAATTCTCCAGACAGCTGCGCAATTAAAGGGGTTTTCCAGGTGTTTTTATATAACTAAAGCTTAGTGGAGGGGGGAGGGATTCCCGTCACAGACGTGTGGATAGGCCATAAATGTCTGATGTCTCACAGTACAGTGAATGGTGCGGCAGCCTTGTAAGTGGTTCTCTCTCCATTCACTTCTATGGGAGTTCTGAAGCATGACTGCTCTGCTATTCTCAGTACTCCCATAGAAGTGAACGCAGATGACTGGGCACCTGAGGCCACCGCTCCAGTCACAGCAGCGTAAGAAAGGTGCAGAAATGAAAAATGCTACAACTTTTATAATCGATGTTAGGTTTCAATTTCTTATTTTCAAGATCTCTGCTTGCTGTTAGTGAAGGAGAACTCTGGTCTCCATTCAGAGGCAGTGATCCTTCACATATCCGATGCTGATCTCAGCTGATACAATGGATCCATGGCAGTGCAGACCATGCTCTGTGAGCCAAACATCCTGGACTCCAGACTGATACATTGTAACAATCCAGTAGAGATCTGAGCAGCGGCTGCTGATGCCTCGCTCACAGAGCATTGTCTGCACTGGACACTGTCTCCTCTGATCCTTCCAGGATAGTTTATCCCACCAGTTACCCGATGATACGGAAGAGGACGATATCTCTCTGAATATGTAAGCAGATTTACAGCCAGGCCCTAAATACGCACAGATCAGATATCAACTATTTCCCCCAAAAAAAGATACAAGAACAATATCTCAGCTAACATATGGGGGAAGGTTCTGAATAGGAATCTACGGGCGCTCATGTGTTTCCCATCCATTTGGGCAGCAACATGTACTCAGGAGAGATCAGAGCCCTGGGATGATGAGGGTGTTAGTACAGGCTGTGAAGAGCCAAACTGTAAGGCATGAGGCAGGAGTGGTGACACAGGGAGGAACTACAGGCTTATGGCCATGTCCTAAACCTCCTGATGAGAAGACATAGAGCCATAAAAAGTGGGCAGAGAGTTCAGGGATGGCAGCCAGTGTGATCAGAAGCCAACAACATGGCAAACACTTTCTAATGTCCAGGAGAGGCCTCGAGAAACAGTCACCTCACCAAGTATCATCCATGACCTCACCAAGTATCATTTATAACCTCACCAAGTATCATCCATGACCCCACCAAGTATCACCCATGACCTCACCAAGTATAATCCATGACATCGTTTCCCCATATATCATCCATAACATCGTTTCCCCATGTATCATCTATAACCTCACCTCACCAAGTATCATCCATGACCTCACCATATCATAAATGACCTCGCCATATCATCTATGACCTCACCATATCATCCATGACATTGTTTCCCCATGTATCATCCATGATATCGTTTCTCTATGTATCATCTATAACCTCATCTGACCAAGTATCACCCATGACCTCACCATGTACCACCCATGACCTCACCATGTATCACCATGACCTCACATGTATCACCCATGACCTCACCATGTATCACCCATGACCTCACCATGTATCATCCATGACTCACCATGTTCACCCATGACCTCACCATGTATCACCATGACCTCACCATGTATCATCCATGACCTCACCATGTATCACCCATGACCTCACATGTATCACCCATGACCCACCATGTATCACCCATGACCTCACCATGTATCACCCATGACCTCACCATGTATCACCCATGACTTCACCATATATCACCCATGACCTCACCATATATCACCCATGACCTCACCATATATCACCCATGACCTCACCATGTATCACCCATGACCTCACCATGTATCACCCATGACCTCACCATGTATCACCCATGACCTCACCATGTATCACGCATGACCTCACCATATATCACCCATGACCTCACCATATATCACCCATGACCTCACCATATATCAAATATCATATTCTAAGATTATGAATGCCAAATAATCTCATCATACATGTCAGATCATAATATATTACAGTCATGGCCGAAAGTGTTGTTACCCTTGAAATTGGTCCAGAAAATTGTATTATTTCTCCCAGAAAATTATAGCAATTACACATTTTATTATACACATTTATTTCCATTGTGTGTATTGGAACAACACAAAAAGAAAAGAGAAAAAAAAAAGGCAAATTGAGCATAATTTCACACAAAACCCCCAAAATAAGCCAGACAAAATTGTTAACACCGTTACAAAACTTTGGGCAAACAACTTTGTTTCCAGCATGTGATGCTCTTTCAAACTCACCTGTGGCAAGTAACAGGTGTGGGCAATATGGAAATCACACCTGAAACCAGATAAAAAGGGGAGAAGTTGACTTAAACCCTGCATTGTGTGTCTGTGTGTGCCACACTAAGCATGGAGAACAGAACGAGGAGAAGAGAACTGTCTGAGGACTTGAGAACCAAAATTGTTGAAAAAAAAAAACAAATTAATTTCAAGGTTACAAGTCCTTCGCCAGAGATCTTGATGTTCCTTTGTCCATGGTGTACAACATAATCAAGAAGTTTACAACAAATGGCACTGTAGCTAATCTCCCTGGATGTGGAGAAAAATTGACGAAAGGTTGCAACCCAGGATAGTCCGGATGGTGGATAAGCCCAATCAAGGTCCAAAGAAATTCAAGCCGTCCTGCAGGCTCAGGGTGCATCAGCGTCAAAGCGGACTATCTGTACACATGTGAATAAAATGAAACGCTATGGCAGTATACCTAGGAAGACCCCACTGCTGACACAGACACATAAAGCTAGACTTTGCCAAAATGTTCGTGAGTAAGCCAAAATCCTTCTGGAAAAGCGTCTTGTGGACAGATGAGACCAAGATAGAGCTTTTTGGTAAAGCACATCATTACACTGTTTACCAAAAACGGAATGAGGCCTACAAAGAAAAGAACACAGTACCTACCGTCAAATATGGTGGAGGTTCACAGATGTTTTGGTGTTGTTTTCCTGCCTCTGGCACTGGTGCCTTAACTGTGTGCAAGTCTTCATGAAATCTGAAGATTATCAAAGGATTTCGGGTCACAATATAGTGCCCAGTGTCAGAAAGCAGAGTTTGTGTCTGAGGTTAAGGGTCTTCCAGCAGGACAATGACCCCAAACATAGTTCAAAAAGCCCCCAGAAATGGATGAAAACAAAGAGCTGGAGACTTCTGAAGAGGCAGCATTATGCGTTTTCTGTGCTGTTCCAATACACACAAAGGAAATATACGTGTATAATTGCAATAATTTCCTGGAACAATTTTAAGGGTGCCAACACTTTTGGCCAGGACTGTAGATCAGATCATAGATGTTAAATGTCATCTCACCATGTGATCACACGTTCCATCATCTGATATATCAGACCTGTAATATCTCATCAGGTTATATAATCATATACACTCATCAACATTGGAATTACATCACCAAGAAGGAAAAGGAAAAGTGGTGGAGTTCTGGAAATCCAGGAGGAGACGTCACTGACCTGCAAATGGGGAAAAAATGGAAACAGAATTTCAAAACACCTCAATTATCCAGTCTGGAATCTGAGCCACGTGCAGAAATCCCGGCACCTCCAGCCTCGGCTGCTATCACTGAGGTTATTAATGGTCATCTGAGGAAGGTTCTGCCACAAATCATCAAGATCTACTGCTGGCAGCTGCTGTGTGATCACCGACCAATGACGTCCCAGGTGAGCTCAATGTGAGACAAGTCTGGAGATGTTGTGGCCATGGAAGCAGGTTTAGGCCACGCAGTTACTCACAGAAGCAAAGGATATAAGAGGTCCGGGGTTGTAGTGTAGAAAAATGGAGGCACCACGCGTTCCACAACAAATCAATGTAACACCAAGTGGTCCGGCTCCCTCACATTATGCCAACCCACACCATAATCCCAGGAGCAGGACTGATGTGACGTTCCCTCATTGAGGGCCTCATCTTGGCGTTACCCACGTGGTCTCCTGATATCGTTGCATCCAAGACAATAGTGGGACTCGTCACTGAAGAGGACAGACCTCCATTGCCGTCTTGCTCTTCACCGTGATGACCTGACAGTGGTGGCAACTCACGAGCGACTGCATCATGTGCAGATCAGGGACGTCGCCATCCTGGGATTTCCATAACGCCACCACTTTTTATGTATCACATATACTGCCGCGGCGGCATACGCCTCCCCTCCGGCCGCGACGGCACACGCATCCCCTCCGGCCGCGACGTCACACGCCTCCCCTCCGGCCGCGACGGCACACGCATCCCCTCCGGCCGCGACGGCACACGCATCCCCTCCGGCCGCGACGGCACACGCATCCCCTCCGGCCGCGACGGCACACGCCTCCCCTCCGGCCGAGACGTCACACGCCTCCCCTCCGGCCGAGACGTCACACGCCTCCCCTCCGGCCGAGACGGCACACGCCTCCCCTCCGGCCGAGACGGCACACGCCTCCCCTCCGGCCGAGACGGCATACGCCTCCCCTCCGGCCGAGACGGCATACGCCTCCCCTCCGGCCGAGACGGCATACGTCTCCCCTCCGGCCGAGACGGCATACGCCTCCCCTTCGGCCAAGACGGCATACGCCTCCTCTCCGGCCGAGACGGCATACGCCTCGCCTCCACCAGACGGCATACGCCTCGCCTCCAGCCGAGACGGCATAACGCCTCGCCTCCAGCCGAGACGGCATACGCCTCCCCTCCGGCCGAGACGGCATACGCATCCCCTACGGCCGCGACAACAGACGCATCTCCTCCGGCCGCGATGGCATACGCATCCCCTCCGGCAGTGACTTCTCTATGTAGAGTTATAGAGAGCTGTTCACACACTACATTGTAAGCGCAGATTTTGGACAGGGATGAGATAAATCCCTGCACACATTTTCGGAGTTTCACATGTTTAGTGACCAGAAAATACAAACATCAAAGGAAAACCACCCAAAAAGTCAAACAGGAAGTGTCAATGTGTCCCCGACCCCGGGATTTGTACAGCTGCGCCTTCTGTTTTACACATTATTACTGAAGATTAGTGCAAGTCTCACACCTTCCTGCAAAGCTGAAAAATGTCACCCCGGCCTGACAAAACCAACAAAGAAGCCGGCAGAGCACTGGCCATACAGGGCTCTGGACACTCGGTATGTCGGCTCTTTGATCTCAATTTTTACCATGTAATGCTTCACTTCTCCTGCGGGGGCGCTGCTGGGAAACCCAACATTTGCTACAAGGTTCCTTTACAGATTACAGCAGTGATCGCTGAGATTAGGTTATTTTCAAAAGGCAAAAAGTGGCCAACTAAATTATCAGTGGTGTCTAACCCCCCACTCCACAGACTGTACACACAGTCACAGCCTGGAGGCCGCACCCAGCGTCAGGCACACCGTCACATAGTATACCCCACACATCCAAACCACTGCAAGACCCAAGGAGCCAGGCGCGGCCCCGAGGCGCAGCCGCTTAAAGGGATTCTACGAGGACCCAGATGAGGCCCCGAGGCGCAGCCGCTTAAAGGGATTCTACGAGGAGCCAGATGATGCCCCGCCGCTTAAAGGGATTCTACGAGGAGCCAGACGAGGCCCCGAGGCGCAGCCGCTTAAAGGGATTCTACGAGGAGCCAGACGAGGCCCCGAGGCGCAGCCGCTTAAAGGGATTATACGAGGAGCCAGACGAGGCCCCGAGGCGCAGCCGCTTAAAGGGATTCTACGAGGAGCCAGATGATGCCAGAGGCGCCGCCGCTTAAAGGGATTCTACGAGGACCCAGTAGAGGCCCCGAGGCGCCGCCGCTTAAAGGGATTCTACGAGGAGCCAGATGAGGCCCCAAGGAGCAGCCGCTTAAAGGGATTCTACGAGGAGCCAGACGAGGCCCCGAGGCGCAGCTGCTTAAAGGGATTCTACGAGGACCCAGTAGAGGCCCCGAGGCGCCGCCGCTTAAAGGGATTCTACGAGGACCCAGTAGAGGCCCCGAGGCGCAGCCACTTAAAGGGATTCTATGAGGAGCCAGACGAGGCCCCGAGGCGCAGCCGCTTAAAGGGATTCTACGAGGACCCAGTAGAGGCCCCGAGGCGCCGCCGCTTAAAGGGATTCTACGAGGACCCAGTAGAGGCCCCGAGGCGCAGCCGCTTAAAGGGATTCTACGAGAAGCCAGACGAGGCCCCGAGGCGCAGCTGCTTAAAGGATTCTACGAGGACCCAGTAGAGGCCCCGAGGCGCCGCCGCTTAAAGGGATTCTACGAGGAGCCAGACGAGGCCCCGAGGAGCAGCCGCTTAAAGGGATTCTACGAGGAGCCAGACGAGGCCCCGAGGAGCAGCCGCTTAAAGGGATTCTACGAGGACCCAGTAGAGGCCCCGAGGCGCCGCCGCTTAAAGGGATTCTACGAGGACTCAGTAGAGGCCCCGAGGCGCCGCCGCTTAAAGGGATTCTACGAGGAGCCAGACGAGGCCCCGAGGCGCAGCTGCTTAAAGGGATTCTACGAGGAGCCAGACGAGGCCCCGAGGCGCAGCTGCTTAAAGGATTCTACGAGGACCCAGTAGAGGCCCCGAGGCGCCGCCGCTTAAAGGGATTCTACGAGGAGCCAGACGAGGCCCCGAGGAGCAGCCGCTTAAAGGGATTCTACGAGGAGCCAGACGAGGCCCCGAGGAGCAGCCGCTTAAAGGGATTCTACGAGGACCCAGTAGAGGCCCCGAGGCGCCGCCGCTTAAAGGGATTCTACGAGGACTCAGTAGAGGCCCCGAGGCGCCGCCGCTTAAAGGGATTCTACGAGGAGCCAGACGAGGCCCCGAGGAGCAGCTGCTTAAAGGGATTCTACGAGGACTCAGTAGAGGCCCCGAGGCGCAGCCGCTTAAAGGGATTCTACGAGGAGCCAGACGAGGCCCCGAGGAGCAGCCGCTTAAAGGGATTCTATAAGGAACCAGACGAGGCTGAGGGGCAGCCCCTTAAATTGATTCTCCAAGGAGCCAAACGAGGCCCCGAGGTAAAGTGCCTTAAAGGGATTCTTCAGTCTTGCAAAATTAAAGCTGCATTGATGTAGAATAAAGCGTTCTCCAACGCTCTGACACACTTTCTGTAATTTTCAGGATCCCTGCTTACAGTGAACAGGAACAATCCTATATCCGGAGGCTGAAATCACCTAGAAGGTGATACTGCTCACAGCTGAGAGACTGCAACAATTGCATCCAGCCCAGACAATCAGCTGTGAGCTAAACTGATACATTGGAGCAGGTATCACTTAATACAGTCCTGTGTGCAATAAAACCAGAAAATATCTGTGTAACTTTAGGGAACTGCACTAAGAGCGATTGTCTTATGATGATGCCATCAGAATCTCTTCATTACAAGTTGGAACCAACCTACTAAAACACCAATAATGCACAGACCCGGTCACCATGTCTATCTCCAGCGGAGGTCTTTCTGCAGAATACAGGGGGTCACACAGATGATGAGCGGGATCCGCAGATTTTGTTTTCCCCTCTACTGTGCGGGTCCATCACAACCAAATAACACATAATATCCCCATTCATTTCAATAAGCGCCATGTAATTCCCCAGATATCCTCTAGTGGCCGCTGCAGGGGAAACGTATAACTGCACAGCTGGACCCGCAGCGATCAACTGATCGCCAGCAAAAAAGAGGCGTTCTCTACGCCAACGTGTAAGGATTCCACCCCTGCGGACTAATTAGTCATGAAACAACCAGAATAACATTATATAAGGGACAATGCCACAATATGAGCTTTATAAAATAAAGGGACAAAATCATCCGATGGATCTTACTGCTGGGTCCCCGCAATCGCTAACATCTCCCCACATCCCACCAGGACCAGTAATCACATTTTTGCCTCCTTTAACCACAAGTATAAGGATAAAGTTGCCATCTGCTACTTGTAGAAGTCCCCAGGTGAGATGTTCTGCGGCTTCTATGGAACGTTCCCTGTGTGCACAGGTACATATGGCAGTGTGAGCCCAGTGACAGCTGGCATGGTGCCCTGGGCCATATGGTGCTGCAGCTCCTGGCACAGGGATGAGTGTGCACAGAGCCCTAGCCCAGATGTAAGCGCCTGCCCTGCCTTACCTCTGTCCTCCCTCGTACTCCTCAGGCTGCTGGCAGTGCTGTGACCCCTGGCACATGACAGGAGGGCAGTGTGTGGCTCCGGGGCCCGGATCAGGGTGCCTGCAGCCGCCTCCTGTGCCGCCGCCGGTCCCCGCTCCCTGCCGGCCGCATACTCCGCACTTCTGAGCTTTGGACTTTTCTTCTCTTTTGTTTGCAGTTTTGAACCTGCAGGCTCTCTGCCGCCATCTGGTGTCCGCTCCCCGGTACTGCAGCAGCGCCGCTGTCATAGGAGTGGCCATCAGCACAAAGGTGCCTCTCCCCCTGCACAGAGCGCTGCACCAAGGGCTGCTCCATCTGCAGGACGAGCCGTGCAGTCTGGGAAAGCTGTGTGATGACCAATCTGACTGCCACCATAGCCCCCACAGAGGTGTCACCCCCCACCATAGCCTCTCACAAAGGTGTCACCCCCCACCATAGCCCCCCACAGAGATCTCACCCCCTACCATAGCCCCCCACAAAGGAGTCACCTCCCACCATAACCCCCCAACAGAGGTGTCATCCCCCACCATAGCCCACCAGAGGTGTCACCCCCCCATAGCCCCCCCACAGAGATCTCACCCCCTACCATAGCCCCCCACAGAGATCTCACCCCCTACCATAGCCCCCAACAAAGGTGTCACCTCCCAGCATAGCCCCCCAACAGAGGTGTCATCCCCACCATAGCTCCACAGAGGTGTCACCCCCACCATAGCCCACCCCAGAGGAGTCACCCCCCACCATAGCCCCCCACAGAGGTGTCACCACCCACCATAGCCCACCCCAGAGGTGTCACCCCCCACCATAGCTCCACAGAGGTGTCACCCCCACCATAGCCCCCCACAGAGGTGTCACCCCCACCATAGCCCACCACAGAGGTGTCACCCCCCACCATAGCCCCCACAGAGGTGTCACCACCCAGCATAGCCCACCACAGAGATGTCACCCCCACCATAGCCCACCCCAGAGGTGTCACCCCCGCCATAGCTCCACAGAGGTGTCACCCCCCCATAGCCCACCACAGAGGAGTCACCCCCCACCATAGCCCACCACAGAGGTGTCACCCCCCACCATAGTCCCCCACAGAGGTGTCACCCCCCACCATAGTCCCCCACAGAGGTGTCACCACCCACCATAGCCCACCACAGAGATGTCACCCCCCACCATAGCCCACCCCACAGGTGTCACCCCCGCCATAGCTCCACAGAGGTGTCACCCCCCCACCATAGCCCACCACAGAGTTGTCACCCCCCAACATAACCCCTCACAGAGATCTCACCCCCTACCATAGCCCCCCCATAGGGATGTGACCCTCCACACCATAGCACCCCACCATAGCCCCCCACAGAGGTGTCACCCCCCCACCATAGCCCCCACAGAGATCTCACCCCTACCTAGCCCACCACAGAGGTGTCACCCCCCACCATAGCTCCACAGAGATGTCACCCCCCACCATAGCCCCCCACAGAGGTGTCACCCCCCACCATAGCCCCCCACAGAGGTGTCACCCCCCACCATAGCCCACCACAGAGGTGTCACCCCCCACCAAAGCCCCCACAGAGGTGTCACCACCCACCATAGCCCACCACAGAGCTGTCACCCCCACCATAGCCCACCCAGAGGTGTCACCCCCGCCATAGCTCCACAGAGGTGTCACCCCCCACCATAGCCCACCACAGAGGTGTCACCCCCACCATAGCCCCCCACAGAGGTGTCACCCCCCACCATAGCCCACCACAGAGGTGTCACCCCCCCACCATAGCCCCCCACAGAGGTGTCACCACCCACCATAGCCCACCACAGAGATGTCACCCCCACCATAGCCCACCCAGAGGTGTCACCCCCCACCATAGCCCACCACAGAGTTGTCACCCCCCACCATAACCCCCCCACAGAGATCTCACCCCCTACCATAACCCCCCATAGGGATGTGACCCTCCACACCATAGCACCCCACCATAGCCCCCACAGAGATCTCACCCCCTACCACAGCCCCCCCATAGGGATGTGACCCTCCACACCATAGCCCCCACAGAGGTGTCACCCCCCTACCATAAGCCCCCCACAGAGATTCACCCCCCTACCATAGCCCCCCACAGAGATCCTCACCCCCCTACCATAGCCCCCCACAAAGGTGTCACCCTCACCCCATAGCCCCCCAACAGAGGTGTCACCCCCACCATAGAGCTCCACAGAGTGTCACCCCCCACCATAGCCCACCCCAGAGGTGTCACCCCCCCACCATAGCCCCCCACAGAGGTGTCACCACCCACCATAGCCCACCCCAGAGGTGTCACC
Organism: Oophaga sylvatica; assembly: GCA_033576555.1. Classification (NCBI taxonomy): domain Eukaryota; kingdom Metazoa; phylum Chordata; class Amphibia; order Anura; family Dendrobatidae; genus Oophaga; species Oophaga sylvatica. Next base: position 987,377,079 of record JARQOD010000001.1, on the reverse strand, counting down.
CCCACCATAGCCCCCCACAGAGAAATCACCCCCATCATAGCCCACCCCAGAGGTGTCACCCCCACCATAGCTCCACAGAGGTGTCACCCCCCCACCATAGCCCCCCACAGAGGTGTCACCCCCCACCATAGCCCACCACAGAGGTGTCACCCCCCCACCATAGCCCCCCACAGAGGTGTCACCACCCACCATAGCCCACAACAGAGGTGTCACCCCCCACCATAGCCCACCCCAGAGGTGTCACCCCACCATAGCCACCCAGAGGTGTCACCCCCACCATAGCTCCACAGAGGTGTCACCACCCACCATAGCCCGCCACAGAGGTGTCACCACCCACCATAGCTCCACAGAGGTGTTCCCCCACCATAGCCCCCCACAGAGATGTCACTCCCCCACCATAGCCCCCAAAGAGCTGTAACCCCCCACCATAGCCCCCCACAGAGCTGTAACCCCCCACCATAGCCCACCACAGAGGTGCCCCCCCCCATTTAAGAAGAGACCTCCAGTACCCACATTTTAACCTCCAACTTTCATTTTTTCTTCTGAAAGTCATAATTTTGTTTTCCGTATATATTTTCTGGAGGAGTCGTTTTCATTGAGGCCATTATTCACTTTACCGTATAAATCCCCGAAAAATGGATGAAATGGTGCAAAAATAGCAAGTTTGCCATTGTTTTTTTTTGGGTGTGTTTTGTCCTTACAGCGTTCATTGCGCCGTATGAATGACCTGATAACGCGATTCTCCAGATCAGCGCAATTACGACGCCACTAAACTTATTTTAATTTTTTTTATATATTTAAGTAGTGAAAAAAATTGAGCAATGTCTAAAACAAAATAGTTTTGTGTTTGTCCGTTCTCCGAGACCCGTAGCTCTTTCATTTTTCTCCTGACGGAGCGGTGTTGAGGCACGTTCTCTGAGATATACTTTTTATTGATACCATTTTGGGGAATATATTATTTGGTGGTTGAAAGGGCAATAATGGGGATGGTGGGGAGGAGGAAATGATGGAGGTGGTGGAATGGGCAATGATAGGGGTTGTGGGGGGGATGGCAATGATGGTGGCAGTGGAAAGGACAATGATAGCGTGGTGAGGAAGAAGGCAATGATGGAGGTGGTGGGGAGAGGGCAATGATGGGGTGGTTGGGGAGAAAGCAATGATGGAGGTGGTGGAAAGGGCAATGATGGGGGTGGTGGGGGAGAAAGCAATGATGGAGGTGGTGGAATGGGCAATGATGGGGGTGGTGGGGAAAAGGCAATGATTGTGGAAAGGACAATGATGGTCGTGGTGGAAAGGGCAATAATGGGGGTGTTTGGGGAGGAGGAAATGGTGGTAGTGGAAAGGACAATGATGGTGTAAAGGGCAATGATGGAGGCGGAGGATGAGGAGCTGAGGCTGTGTGGAGACGCAAGACGGTGAGCTGGGCCCGGCTGTGATTTTTTTTTTTTGGGGGGGGGCCCCATTCAAACTTTTGCTATGGGGCCCCATGATTTCTATGTACGCCCCTGGTGTCTGGTATTGTCTGCAGTGCTGATAACGCTGCAGCCAATGATCTCAGTGGCTCTGACCACAAAGCTCACTGATTGACTGCAGTGCTGTTGACGAGGGTAATAACAATCACTGGGAGCAATGACAGACTCAGCACTGGACCCGGGGAAGATGAGAAATGCACAGTTTAGTTTTGTTTCTTAAACAAACTGAAAACGGGAGAGACTTTTTAAAAAACTGGGCTTCTTTTAGGGGTTAATAGGTTCCTTTTGACTAGAGTATATGACCCCTCAAGTTAGCCCCTAAAATGAAAGCAGACAGTAGACCCATAAACATATACTGTACAGACCCCCAGATCAGAGCCCTTAAACACGTACAGACCCCTTTTAGTTGTGCAGGAGTAGATATGGTGGAAAGCTGGGCAAGAAATCCTGTGGGAGATATCACCCCGATTTCCCAGAATGGATAAAATTCGGAAACAGCAGAAAATCATTTTTAGGCCACGAAACAAGGACGGTTTTCACAACTCAGAGTCAGGAAGGTGCAGATAAAGCCTCTGTATAACAGCAGGACTGTCATGTGCACATGTGGAGCTGCTGCTGTAGACTGACCGATAGATCTGGCACCATGTCCTCCCTGCTCCAAATTATCAGAGTATTACAAGTCATACAAAAAGGCTGCGGGAAGATTTTATATACAGGTCACTGAACTCTGATGTTAGGACTACTAATGTAATAATTTATAGCTGGAAGAGGGCGACATTACTTATACACATTACAGGACCCGTGACTATGTAATAATGCTATACTGTACACATAACTAATGTCACCAAACAGGGGCATAAATATTACTGCCATACTGTTCACAACTAATGTCACCATACAGGGGCATAAATATTACTGCCATACTGTTCACAACTAATGTCACCATACAGGGGCATAAATATTACTGCCACACTGTACACATAACTAATGTCACCATACAGGGGCATAAATATTACTGCCATACTGTTCACAACTAATGTCACCATACAGGGGCATAAATATTACTGCCATACTGTTCACAACTAATGTCACCATACAGGGGCATAAATATTACTGCCACACTGTACACATAACTAATGTCGCCATACAGGGGCATAAATATTACTGCCATACTGTGCACAACTAATGTCACCATACAGGGGCATAAATATTACTGCCACACTGTACACATAACTAATGTCACCATACAGGGGCATAAATATTACTGCCACACTGTACACATAACTAATGTCACCATACAGGGGCATAAATATTACTGCCACACTGTACACATAACTAATGTCACCATACAGGGCACATAAATATTACTGCCATACTGTACACATAACTAATGTCACCATACAGGGGCATAAATATTACTGCCACACTGTACACATAACTAATGTCACCATACAGGGGCATAAATATTACTGCCACACTGTACATAACTAATATCACCAGCAGGGCACATAGGTATATTGCTATACTGCACACAAAACTAATGTCACCATACAGTGACCATACGTGTTACTGCCATACTGTACATAACTAATATCACCATGCAGGGCACATAGGTATTATTGCTATACCGTACACATAACTAATCACCATACAGTGACCATACGTGTTACTGCCATACTATACACATAATTAATTCCACAATACCTGTGTGCAGGGAGAGACCTTTGGGTTTCTAACACTGAGCTCCACTTCTCCTTTATTTCTCCTTTAGTTTAGGTAAGTGGTAACGTTTTAGCTGCATAAAGTCTCCACTAGGAGGCGCTCACCTTACATATATAAAGCAATGAATGGTCCTGCAGAAGCCAATGCGCGAGGCTTATATGATCTGCCCCTTTAAAATCTCCTCTAGGGTCATGCTCTGATTGGTGTTGTTTATAGTAAACCCGCTGTGCTGTGACACCCCTGTGTGGATCATTGTCCTGCGGGTAAAAGGATTCACCCTTCACTTCCTGCAATACAAATCTCAGCTCTCGGGGCGGTATTTGCTGCAGGACCTTCCCCATCAAAAATAGCCCGAGACCCAAATAAAGCTCAGATGTTGAAAATGACGGAATTGAAAGATTTATCTCTACAAGCTGGATATATTATAAAATATATCTTTTAGACCAGATGAGGCTGGTGTACTTTCTGTGAAAATCCATTTCAGAATTGATGTATAATCCCAGTATTACAGTGAGCATTTCATGAATTCAGCTAAAGTGTGAGAGCTCATGAGTCCAAGAGTGTTTAGTCTCTGCACACCCAGCCTGACCGACAGCTGCAGCTTGTACTGAGCAGTGTGAGATCTCAGCAGCAGCAAAAAGGAGAGGAGCTGTCCATTATATAGGGATTCAGCAGTGGGGAGGAGGGACATTGAGGAGCTGTCAGGCTAGGTAGGCAGGATTTCAGCAGCAGCAGGAAGGAGCCCACTGAGGAGCTGTCAGTCAGTGTAGGTGGGAAGAGATGTAGAATCAGGGAGAAGAGCCATTGAGGAACTGTCAGGCCATTTAAAAGGGGTTTTGAGCACGGGGAGGGGAAAACCGGGAGCTGATCAAAAAGGGGGCAAATTTATAAAGGGGGAAAAACATAAAAAAAAAGTCAAAAGGGGGGGGGGGTTGGGAAATTTTTCAGCACAGGGGGAGGGGCTTTAAACGTTTAATCAGGGGGGTGGGGGAAACCCCCAAAGGGCCCGCAGGTTGGGGAAAATTTTAAGCGCAAAGGGAATTGGGGTGGGTCCTTAAAGAAAAGTACATTACATGACCATTTAATGAATTTTCCTTTAAAGGGGGAGTCTGCTTTTTGTGGGCCCCCCTTGACAAACGGGGGGTTTCGCATGAACCATACAAATCCAAAAGGGCTTTTGGGGGGGGTGCAATAATGGCAACTGCCCCCCTTAAATTCTCAATTTTGGGGTTTTTTCCCCCCCTTTTTACATCCCCATAAAAGTTTTTATACAAAAGATGCCGGGGGGTTTAAGGGGTTTTGGGGTTGTTTTGTTTTTTAAAAAGGGGAGCTCCCGGGTGTGTTTTTAAAAAATTGGGGCCTTTTTTTTTTACAGGATGATGCCGGGTGTGTTATACAGGGGGCCCCGGGTGTGTTTAGGGAAAGGGCCCGGGGTGTTTAAAGGGTTGGGGCCTTTTGTTTTTACAGGATGGGGGCCCCGGGGGTTTTTGGGGGAAAGGGGGGGCCCCCGGGGGGGTTATACGGGGGGCCCCGGGGGGTTTTTTTGAAGATGGGGGTGGGGTGTCAACAGGGGGGGCCGGGGTGTTAAAGAGGGGGCCGGGTCCTTTTATAAAGGGGGCCCTGGTTTTTTGGGGAAAGGGGCCCCCCCGTTTTTACAGGGGGGCCCGGGGGGGGGTTTTTGAAATTTGGGGGGCTTGTCATTCGAGGGCCCGGGGGTGTTTTAAGAAAAGGGGGGGGCCGGGGCCGTCTTTCGGATGGGCCCCGGGTGTTTTAAGAAAATGGGGGCGGGGTTTTAAAAAGAGCCGGCGGGGTTTTTTCAATGACCCCGGCTTTTTTATAGGGGATGGGCGCCCTGTTTTAAAATGGGGGGCCCGGGTTTTTTATAGAAGAGGGGCCCTGGTTAAAGAGGGCGGGGTGTTTTAAAAAGATGGGCCCGGCTTGGCAACAAAAGGCGCCGGTTGGGTTTTAAAAAAGGGGTTTGGCCCCCTTTAAGGGTGGGGGGGCCCGGGTGTTTAAAAAGGGGGTTTTGTTTATTTGGGGTTTCGCCGGCTGGTTTACGGGTGGGGGCCCGGGGTTATAAAATGGGGGTTTGGGTGTTCATACGGGGGGCCCAGCGGGTTTTAAAAAAAGGGGGCGTCTTTTTAAAATGGGCCCGGGGGGGGGTTATTTGAAATAACGCCCGGTTTTTTTAAAAAGGGGCGGGTTGGCCCCCGGATGGGGGCCCGGGGTTTTATAGAAAAAGGGGGGGTTTTTCAAAAGGGTGGGGGCCGGGGGTTTTAAAAAAATGGGGGGTGCTTGTTTTAAATGGCCCGGGTTTTTAAAAGGGTGGGGGCCGGGTGTGTTTTAAAGAGGGGGCGGCTGGTCAACAGGGTGGGGGCCGCGTGTTTTAGAAGGGGGGGGGGTCGTCTGTGTTTTAAAAAGGGTGGGGGCCGGGTTGTTTTAAAAAAAAGCGCCACTGTTTTTAAAAAAGGGGCGGGGTTTTCTTCGGGGGGGGGGCCCCCCGTGGGTTTTTAAAAAAAAAGGGGCCCCCCCGTGTCTTTCCCGGGGGGCCCCGGGTGTGTTTTAAAAAATTTTGGGCCGGGTGGTCCCTAAAAGGGTGAGCCCGCTTTTGGGTTTTTAAAAATGGGGTTTTCCCGCAGGGGTTTATACAGGGGGTCGCCGGGTGGTTTTTA
>JARQOD010000001.1:987333576-987371113 GCA_033576555.1 Oophaga sylvatica | reverse complement strand
CTTTCTTTCCATCAAACTCTGGGTTGACTCAGCTTGGGTGTCTAGCTCTGCTATGATCGACTCAGGGGCAAGTGGAAATTTTATGGATGTCTCCTTTGCTCTGAAACAGGGGATACGTTCAGTGAAGAAGGCTACTCCAGTACAGATGGAAACTGTGGATGGCTCCCTGCTGACCTCTGGACCAGTGGATCAGGAAACAGAGCCTTTGAGGGTTCTTATGGGTAAAGATCATCAAGAGAAACTGTCCTTTATGCTTATCTCTTCTCCCCACTTTCCCATTATTCTAGGGCTACCATGGCTGCAGGCTCAGAATCCTACCATTAACTGGGAGACCAAGGAATTACACTTTCCAGAGAAACAGATGAGTCCAAAAGTTTCAGCTTGCTCTGTTCCTAAAGGAACCATGTCAGTCCCTGAACTACCAGCTGTATACCAGGACTATGTGGATTTATGTGACAAGAAGAACGCTGACCAGCTTCCTCCTCACCGTCCATATGATTGTCCAATTGAATTATTGCCTGGAGCAGAGATACCTTTTGGTAAGATCTACCCCCTTGCGGGGCCCGAGCTAAAGGCTTTAAAGGATTACATAGACGAAAATCTAGCCAAGGGCTTCATACGCCCCTCTTCATCTCCTGTAGGTGCACCCATCTTCTTTGTAAAGAAGAAAGATGGATCTCTGAGACCATGCGTAGACTATAGGGAACTCAATAAGGTTACTATTAGAAACCGTTATCCATTGCCTTTAATCCCTGAGTTATTGGAGAGAGTGCGACATGCCAAAATTTTCTCTAAACTAGATCTTCGTGGGGCCTATAACTTAGTTCGTATTAGACCTGGGGATGAATGGAAGACTGCATTCAGGTCACGCTATGGACACTTTGAATATCTAGTTATGCCTTTTGGTCTGAGTACCGCCCCAGCCACTTTCCAACACTTGGTGAATGACATCTTCAGGGATCTCCTAGATACATTCGTGGTAATTTATTTGGATGATATTCTAATTTTTTCTAACTCCACAGAGGAACATCATGGACATGTGAGAATGGTCTTGGAACGTCTAAGACAAAATCATCTTTACATCAAACTTGAAAAGTGTGAATTCCATAGGATCGAAATTCAATTTCTGGGGTATGTACTGTCTACACAAGGAATTAGTATGGATGGAAGCAAAACCCAAGCCATCAAGGATTGGCCAAGTCCTAGAAATGTGAAGGAGGTACAGCGCTTCATCGGGTTTGCCAACTTCTATAGACGTTTCATTAGAAATTTCTCTGAGGTAGTGTCACCTATCACCCAACTTACCCGGAAAGAGTCTAGGTTCTCCTGGACTCCCCAAGCCCAGGAAGCATTTTCCCGTCTAAAAGATAAATTTACCACTGCACCTATCCTAGTACATCCCAACCCCGAGCTTGCCTTCATAATAGAGGTGGATGCTTCAGACTGTGCCGTTGGAGCTATACTCTCTCAGAGAACAGGTGAGAAGAATGTCTTGCATCCCTGTGCCTTCTTTTCCCAGCAGTTGTCTTCGGCTGAGAGGAACTACGATGTGGGCAATAGAGAGTTGTTGGCCATTATTGCCGCCTTCAAAGAATGGAGACACCTTCTTCAGGGAGCTGCACAGCAAATAGTCGTCCTGACAGACCACCGTAACCTTGAGTTTATCAGGTCGGCTAAGTGCCTGACTCCTCGCCAGGCTCGCTGGAATCTTTTCTTAAACCAATTTAATTTTATCATTTCTTATAGACCAGGATCGCGCAATGGAAAGGCTGATGCACTCTCTAGGATTTACTCAGCAGAGACACGTCCAATTACTCCTCCTAAGACTATTCTTCCTGACTCTAGATTCCTAGGAGTAATTCATAATCAAGACCTACTTAAGGACATCAAGGAAGCATACCATGCGGATTCCTTTTTGGCACAACCCCAAGGGACGTAAGTCTTGTCTTTAAGAATGGTGTGTGGATTCCGGGACAACGTCTGTATATTCCTGAAACAGTCAGATTGAGAGTATTGCAACTCATTCATGATTCAAGATAGCTGGGCATAGAGGAATTCTAAAGACACAGGAATTTCTCTCTCGTTTCTTTTGGTGGCCCACTTGCAGGAAGGATGTTTTAAACTATGTCACTTCATGTGAAGTCTGTGCAAGATGCAAAACACCTCGCTCCTCACCAACTGGTCTGTTACAGCCTCTTCCCACCCCGTCCCGCCCGTGGGGATCCATTTCTATGGACTTCATTGTGGAGTTACCAACCTCTCAAGGGAGGAACACCATTCTAGTGGTGGTTGACCGTCTAACAAAGGCAGCTCATTTTATCCCTTGTGTCGGCTTACCCACTGCAAAACAGACATCAGATTTGATGATTAAAGATGTGTTTCGCTTACATGGAGTACCGGATGAGGTTATTTCGGATCGAGGGGTGCAATTCACTTCTAGGTTTTGGCAAAATTTCTGTGCAGCATTGGACATTAAAGTAAACCTTTCTTCTGCTTTTCATCCCCAGACTAATGGACAGACCGAACGAACCAATCAAACCCTGGAGCAGTATCTCCGCTGCTTTATCTGCCACCTACAGGATGATTGGGTGGATCTACTTCCATTAGCTGAGTTCTCGTATAACAACTCTCAGAGCGCCTCCACTAAGCAGTCTCCTTTTTACTCTAATCTAGGTTATCATCCTAACATTCTACCACGATTTCCCATAGAAACGCCTTTACCAGCAGTGGCTGAAAGAATCACGTCTTTACAGAAGAATATGGATCTTCTAAAGGAGAATCTGGAATCGGCTCAGGAAAGGTACAAGAAAGCAGCAGATAAATTTGTAAACCTGCACCAGCTTTCAAGGTAGGAGACTTGGTCTGGCTGTCAACCAGAAATCTTAAGTTAAGGATTCCATCGTCTAAGTTGGGACATAAGTACATTGGACCCTATAAAATCAGTAAAATTATAAGTGCCGTTGCTTGTCGTCTTCAACTGCCCAGAACTATGAGAATTCACCCTGTCTTTCATGTATCCCTACTAAAGGCTGCGACACCCAATACGTTTCCTGGACGTTCTTCTCCTTGCCCTGACCCAGTGCTAGTCGATGGTCAGGAAGAATTTGTGGTGGAAAGGATTTTAGATTCCAGGTTGTATAGAAATCAGTTACAATATCTGATTAAATGGCAGGGCTACCCAGTGGAGGACAACTCATGGAACCAGTCAATAACGTTAATGCTCCTCGCTTGCTCCGTCAGTTTCATCAGAGGTACCCACACAAGCCTGGCCTGAGGTCATCCGGAGGCTGTCCCTAAGGGGGGAGTAATGTAAGGTTCTGTGTACATGTTCCTGAAACTCAGTTTGTTCGTCAGCCATTTTACTTTCTGTCTTGCTGCAGCTATCTTGCCCTCAGTCAAAATGGAGTTTCCAGCTTGCATGTTCCCGCCCTGATTCTCTCCTTTTGCTTCTTAAGCAGCCACAGCTGAGCAATCAGTGCTTCAGAATCTAGCCTGCAGTGAACCTGTGACCTGACTCCTAAAGCCTTGGACCTTGTACTCCAGCTATTCCTACTGAGGAACTCTGAAGCACTTGTGGACTCTGAACCCTGCTCTTTGAAAGACCCACGTTTGCATGGACTTACGGTAACAGAGAAGAAGATCCTGAACCTGTTGTGGAGAGTGATTGCTGAGCTTAGATTACTCTGGCCTGCTGTGTCTCCTGCTTCTGTGTCTGCAAACTGTGTGACTATTTTTGCCAACTTGTATGAAGTAATACAAGACTTTCTATATCAAACCTGTGTCTCATGTATTTTCATCGCACCCAAGCACAAGACGCTATATGAACTGTACTACATACATTACCCTTTATCAGAATTAGTGGGGGTCCCAGGAGTTGGCTGTAGTAACCATAATGCTGCACCAGTGAACCCTTTTATGTCTCATTGCCGGGAATGCAGGGAATGTGTCATACAGTAAATTATAATGTGGCGGTAGAGAAGTACAAACCGGTTCAGTGACGCCCGCAGGACATTATAACACAACCTGTAATAAGAGTATAATAACCGTGGCCCCGATAGGTATATTCCAGACGGCCGTCACAGTCACTGGAGGAATGCAGTATGTAAGGACGGGGACTGTGGAGGGAATGATAGGACTCCGATATGAACGACGCTGATTGCTGCAGATAAACCCCTTAGATTCCACGGTCAGTGGCGACTGTAGCATCTAAGGGGTTATAGAAAGGTGGTTTTACTGCATCCTCATGGTGACCTGTCCGCATGATGCTGATTGTGATGTGGGCTACATGACACACATGCAGGCCTATATCAATACTACACACAGAACTGTACATCACATACATACAAGCTCAGCTCTCACCAACATACTACACACACTCAGCTACATTGAACACCATACAGCGCCAATCATATACACTCCAGAACTCAGCTACATCAACACATACATACACAGCTCAGCTACATCAACACACACACATACATGCACACTCACAGCTCAGCTACATTGACACACACATGCAGCTCGCCTACATCAACATACACACACACACACACACACACACACACAGAAAACTCAGCTACATCAACACATACATACACAGCTCAGCTACATCAACAGACACATACATACACACAACTGTAGCACGCTGTACATAGACGTGAACTGAGAGGTCTTTCTTCTAATCAGGACCTGCATCATTCATGCAACATCGTATCTCTGCCGCATCCCTGCAGGTCGCAATGGTTTTCATTCCTGCCCTGCACCAATAAAATAGATCAGTGTTGTTGTTGATCATCGTTCTCCTCCATTATAGGAAGCCGCCTCTGGACTATACGATGCACACACTTTATAGCAAGATTATTTCTTGCTAAAAAGTGTGTCTTAAAGTCCAATAAATGCAACAAATATGGAATCTGTGCATTCGTACCGACCTACAGATAAGTCATTTGACCACACAGTGAAACCTGTAAAACTAAAGCCCAAACAACAATGGAACAATTATGATTTTTCTATTTCCTCCAAACAAAGATTTCTTTCCCTTTTTTTCAGTAAATTATATTGCAAAGTAAAAGATGTCATTCGAAGCTACAACTATTTTGCAAGAAAAAAAATGGTTCTGGGAAAAAGAAGGAAACAAACGAAAGCAATAAAATGAAAAATAGGAAAAGATACATTTCGCTGCAGCGCCCCCGCAGGAAAAATGGAGTATTACATATTGTCTATTACAATCAATACAGGAAAAGACAGGTCCTCCAGAGAAAGAGAGAGACGCTCTTTGCACAGTGACCTACAAATAAGAATCCTGAACCGAGGAACCCAGGCTGAATAAAAATGGACCATCCCTTTAAGGACTACGTGGCCAACCGCTTACAGATTTCAAAGCTCCCAAGAAGTTGTTTTATCACTTCAGGCCAAACAAAGTGAAAATGAAGGAGGAAGTGAGATCGGCACGGTGTGATGTGCCAGGACAGCCGCTCGGCACGGTGTGAGGTGCCAGGAGAGCTGCTCGGCACGGTGTGAGGTGCCAGGAGAGCCGCTCGGCACGGTGTGAGGTGCCAGGAGAGCCGCTCAGCATGGTGTGATGTGCCAGGAGAGCCGCTCGGCACGGTGTGAGGTGCCAGGAGAGTCGCTCAGCACGGTGTGAGGTGCCAAGAGAGCCGCTCAGCACGGTGTGAGGTGCCAGGAGAGCCGCTCGGCATGGTGTGAGTGCCAGGAGAGCCGTCGGCACGGTGTGAGGTGCCAGGAGAGCTGCTCGGCACGGTGTGAGGTGCCAGGAGAGCGCTCAGCACGGTGAGTGCCAGGAGAGCCGCTCGGCATGTGTGAGGTGCCAGAGAGCGCTCGGCACGGTGTGAGGTGCCAGGAGAGCTGCTCGGCACGGTGTGAGGTGCCAGGAGAGCCGCTCGGCACGGTGTGGGTGCAGGAGACGCTCGCACGGTGTGAGTGCCAGGAGAGCCGCGCTCCATAATGCAGTTTTATCACAAACACAGGCTTAAGTTTGTTTAGATGGCGTCATCCTGAAGTGCGGATCTGTGTATCCGACTCATAAAAGGCTGCAAAAGTTTATGAGATGCAATTGAGGGTCCTCCAAGCAATGTAAATCACGATACGCTGCGATCGCCGGCGGAAGGGTCCACCGCCTGCTTCATAGGAACTGACAGATCTGAAGATGTTGTTTCTGCCAGTGCCATTTATAGGCCCATTGTGATAATGTACTGGCTTTTGCAGCAGCTGCCTGACTCTAATATTAGCAGACTTTCATGGAGAATGTGTATTTAATATACGCTGCCTACTTGTATAGCACCAACATATACTGCAGCATTGTACATTTGAGCCTAGAAACTATAAGCACGTCCTATGGCTCATTCAGCAGCATCCAAAGAGTTAAAAGGCCGTGATCAGAGTTTTCTCTAATCTCAGTCGTTGCAGCAGAGTGTAACCAGTAGCATACAGCTGACCCGGAGGTGATCATGTCTGTGCATTTACAGCGCTGCACACCTAGTATATGAAAGGGTTTGTGCACAGTTACAATATTAGTATAGATCATCAATATTATATTGGTGGTGATCCGACATCCAACACCCCAACAGGTCATCTGCTAGGAGGCCAGAATCACAGCGCCATATATTGTTTAGTGGCCATTTTCAGGTACTGCGACTCAGCTCCTGTTCACTTTAACAGGAGCTGAACTGCAATACCGACAACAGCCACTATATATTGTATGGCGCTGTGCTGTACACTGTCTATACCACTGACCACGGGACCTGCTAATGCTTGGGGGTGCCAGATGTCAGACCCCCACCAATCTAAGTATGTGGCTGAACGTGAATGATACCTGCCGAATACTGGCAAGCAATCATTACACCAGGTATTGGCCGCACCTCTCACCATCCGCAGAGGAAGTTCATCACCCAACCAGTGTATATAGAACATCTCATATGTTAAAATAAAAGGCAAATTCCTGACATAGCAGAGCCAGGTTTGTCAGATACAGCAGAGCTTAGTTTGTCACACACAGAACAGCTGAGTTTGTCAGATACCGCAGAGCAGAGTTTGTCATATACCGCAGAGCTGAGCTTGTCAGATACAGCAGAGCTGAGCTTGTCAGATACTGCAGAGCAGGGTTTGTCATATACCGCAGAGCTGAGCTTGTCAGATACTGCAGAGCAGGGTTTGTCATATACCGCAGAGCTGAGCTTGTCAGATACTGCAGAGCAGGGTTTGTCAGATACAGCAGAGCTGAGTTTGTCAGATACAGCAGACCAGAGCTTGTCAGATACTGCAGAGCAGGGTTTGTCAGATACTGCAGAGCAGGGTTTGTCAGATACCGCAGAGCTGAGTTTGTCAGATACCGCAGAGCTGAGTTTGTCAGATACAGCAGATCAGAGCTTGTCAGATACTGCAGAGCAGGGTTTGTCAGATACAGCAGAGCTGAGTTTGTCAGATACAGCAGAGCCGAGTTTGTCAGATATAGCTGAGCTCAGTTTGTCAGATACAGCAGAGCAGAGTTTGTCAGATACTGCAGAGTCAAGTTTGTCATATACAGTAGAGCCGAGTTTGTCAGATACAGCAGAGCTGAGTTTGTCAGATACAGCAAAGCTGAGTTTGTCAGATACAGCAAAGCTGAGTTCGTCAGATACAGCAGAGCCGAGTTTGTCAGATATAGCTGAGCTCAGTTTGTCAAATAATGCAGAGCAGAGTTTGTCATATACAGCAGTGTTAGTTTGTCAGATACTGCAGAGCTGAGTTTGTCAGATACAGCAGAGCTGAGTTGTCCAGATACAAAGGAGCAGAGTCTGTCAGATACCGCAGAGCTGAGCTTGTCAGATACAGCAGAGCAGAGTTTGTCAGATATCGCAGAGCTGAGCTTGTCAGATACTGCAGAGCAGAATTTGTCATATACAGCAGAGCTGAGTTTGTCAGATACAGCAGAGCTGAGCTTGTCAGATACTGCAGAGCAGAGTTTTTTCATATACAGCAGAGCTGAGTTTGTCAGATACAGCAGAGCAGATTTTGTCAGATACAGCAGAGCAGAGTTTGTCAGATACAGCAGAGCTGAGTTTGTCAGATACAGCAGAGCAGAGTTTGTCAGATACAGCCGTGCTGAGTTTGTCAGATACTGCAGAGCAGAGTTTGTCAGATACAGCAGTGCTGAGTTTGTCAGATACAGCAGAGCGGAGTTTGTCAGATACAGCAGAGCTGAGTTTGTCAGATACAGAAGAGCTGAGTTTGTCAGATACAGCAGAGCTGAGTTTGTCAGATACTGCAGTGCTGAGTTTGTCAGATACAGCAGAGCTGAGTTTGTCAGATACAGAAGAGCTGAGTTTGTCAGATACAGAAGAGCTGAGTTTGTCAGATACAGCAGAGCTGAGTTTGTCAGATGCAGCAGACCAGAGCTTGTCAGATACTGCAGTGCGGAGTTTGTCAGATACAGCAGAGCTGAGTTTGTCAGATACAGCAGAGCTGAGTTTGTCAGATACAGAAGAGCTGAGTTTGTCATATACAGCAGAGCTGAGTTTGTCATATACAGCAGAGCAGATTTTGTCAGATACAGCAGAGCAGAGTTTGTCAGATACAGCAGAGCTGAGTTTGTCAGATACAGCAGAGCAGAGTTTGTCAGATACAGCCGTGCTGAGTTTGTCAGATACTGCAGAGCAGAGTTTGTCAGATACAGCAGTGCTGAGTTTGTCAGATACAGCAGAGCGGAGTTTGTCAGATACAGCAGAGCTGAGTTTGTCAGATACAGAAGAGCTGAGTTTGTCAGATACAGCAGAGCTGAGTTTGTCAGATACTGCAGTGCTGAGTTTGTCAGATACAGCAGAGCTGAGTTTGTCAGATACAGAAGAGCTGAGTTTGTCAGATACAGAAGAGCTGAGTTTGTCAGATACAGCAGAGCTGAGTTTGTCAGATGCAGCAGACCAGAGCTTGTCAGATACTGCAGTGCGGAGTTTGTCAGATACAGCAGAGCTGAGTTTGTCAGATACAGCAGAGCTGAGTTTGTCAGATACAGAAGAGCTGAGTTTGTCAGATACAGCAGAGCTGAGTTCGTCAGATACAGCAGAGCTGAGTTTGTCATATACAGCAGAGCTGAGTTTGTCAGATACAGCAGAGCCGGGTTTGTCAGATACTGCAGTGCTGAGTTTGTCAGATACTGCAGAGCAGAGTTTGTCATATACAGCAGAGCTGAGTTTGTCAGATACAAAGGAGCAGAGTTTGTCAGATACAGCAGAGCTGGGTTTGTCAGATATAGCTGAGCTGACTTTGCTGCATCACAACATTGCTGCCAGTAATCCAAGTTCATTATTACAGTGCTCCAGCCATTCAATCTCACCAGGTTTGCTGCCGGATTCAGCTCTGCTACATGTGTGAGTGCTGTCGTGCACATCTGCGGTGAGAGCTCGGGGGTCTCGCTGCCGCACAGTAATTATATGTAATCATCTACTCCAAACAACGGCCAAGGACTAATGCACTTCATTACAATCAGCCGTACATCAAACACCGGAGCGGCGGGCGCGCACCCCGGGGCCACGGATGCTCGTCATTGGTGGTGAGCGTGCGAGGCCCGGAGTATTGTCAGTGTTTACAGCATCCAGCCTGAGCCGTCTGATATTACCGATTGTTTTGCGTCACAGGAGGTGGGACGTCTCCATCAGGCGTGGACCTTTGTGGTTTCATCTGTTCTCGTGTGTCTGGATAATTCCATCCAGCTGTTACTTGGGAAAGCTGGGCCACCAGAAAGAGACACCTACCGGTGACCCGATCACTGCAGTCTCGGTTCTACGATGAAATCTATTTAGTGTGTTTACTGTACAGCTTTGTCTTTTCATTGTTATAATATAGCTCCAAATCCACTGCTGCCTTTTCTTATGCAATCATAGTTAGTCGATAAAATTGTGACAGCCAGCAACCACCAGTTCCTCCAGGATTGTCCTGTGTTTAGCTCCATCCATCTTTCCATAACCTCTGATCAGCTTCCCTGCCCCTGCTGAAGAAAAGCTTCCCCACAGAATGATGCTGCCACCACCATGTGTGACTGTGGGGATGGTGTTTCCAGGGTGCAGTGTTAATTCCTGCCACACATAGCGATTTGCATTTAGCCCATGAAGTTCTCATCTGACCAGAGCATCTTCTTCCACATGCTCGCTGTTGGCTTTTTGCAAACTGCAAACGAGACTTCTTATGGCTTTCAAAAATGTCTTTCTTCTTGCCACTCTTCCATAAAGGCCAGATTTGTGGAGCATACGACTAATAGTTGTCCTGTGGACAGATTCTTCCCCCCAGCTGTGGATCTCTGCAGCTCCTCCGCAGTCACCATGTGCCTTTTGGCTGCTTTTCTAATTAGTTTAGTGCTCTCCTTGCTTGGGATGTGTAGGATAGGTGAACGTCCATGTCTCAGTAGGTTTGTAGTTGTGCCATACTCCTTCCATTTTTGAATGATGGATTGAACAGTGCTCCATGAGATGTTCAGCGCTCATGCTATTTTCTTATAACCTAACCCTGCTTTCCTCTTCTCCACAGCTTTATCCCTGACCTGTCTGGTGGGCTCCTTGGTTTTCATGATGTTGTTTGATCCCTAATGTTCTCACACAAACTTCTGAGGCCTTCACACAACAGCTGTAGTTATACTGAGGGGAAATTACACCCAGGTGGACTCATTTTACTAATTATGTGACTTCTGGTCACTCAGGATTTTATTCAGGGTATCAGACTACAGGGGGCTGAATGCAAATGCACGTAACAGTTTTCAGATTTATGTTTTTAAAATTTGTAGAAAACTTTGGTATTACATAAAAGTTTGTGGGTGTAACATGGAAAAATATGGAAAGGGTCACGGGGTATGAATACTATTTTTTAAAGGCGCTTTATAGGCAGCTGTAATCTGATTCCTCAGTGATCTGGAGATGAGTAAATGAGTTCAGGATACAGGGGGAGGAGAAGTGGCTCATAAGTGGAGAAAGAAGCAGATGTCTCTGATAAGATACATTACCAAAATTTTTATATTCACTTGTAGCTTTGATTTATGCAAAATTTAACCATTAAAATATACAAGTGTAACTCTGTGCCTACAGAGGATTCTGAACTATATATATATATATATATATATATATATTATATAATAATTGTAAACATTTGACCCTGGAGTTTGAGGCATCGGACGACCTTGCTGCTTCACATCAGATTTTCATCTTCTGGATTGGAACGCTTTTATTTTCTTTCTTTGTTTTTTTTTTTTTTTTTTTTGCAATTGTAAAAATGCTTTTATTCCGAACTGGAGATGAAGAGACGGATTAGAGATGTAAATGCTGAACGACACGGACTTTGAGTTAAAATCCCATACAGATGTTCACATGAAGGTCCCGAAGCTAAGACGCAAACTTCTGCCAAATCGGGGGTTTAGCCGGGATTACGGGAGCGGGTCATGGTCAGGACATCAAGTGGAAAAGGAAAACGTCTAATGTCTGCAACATCCTGAGACCGTGCAATGAGGGGTTAATAAAGCGACTGGATGCTCTGAAGACACTCTGTCCAATGGGATCCCTGGGACTCCTGCTGCTCTCAATATACAGGGGTGCACACAGGAATCGTAGGACCTGTAGGAAATCTCAAAAGGGGGCATATAAATAAAATTATGCATGTACTGTGTCTTTGGGTGTTTGTACAGTGTGTCCCTAAATTGCCTCTCCCTTTGTCAGATGGAAAACTCCAAACTCCCTGCATAGATATTAAACCTGACTACACACATATTTATACATCCACCACTAGGGGGAGCTCACTACATATGGATTAATTCAGTCACCACTAGAGGGAGCTCTCTACTTACAGATTTATACAGCCTCCACTAG
This sequence comes from Oophaga sylvatica, assembly GCA_033576555.1. Lineage (NCBI taxonomy): Eukaryota > Metazoa > Chordata > Amphibia > Anura > Dendrobatidae > Oophaga > Oophaga sylvatica. Next base: position 987,359,273 of record JARQOD010000001.1, on the reverse strand, counting down.
GGGGAGCTCACTACATACAGAGTTACACAGCTACCACTAGAGGGAGCTCACTACATACAGATTTATACAGCCACCACTAGGAGCTTGTAGTCTGTGGAGGAAGGTGCTGTTGGTTTTGCTCCAGGAGAGTCACCTGTTTTTTTTTTTTACACCCAGGAATCCCCCCCTCTCTGACCCAGAAAAGAGAGGGGTGTAGTGGATGAACTGTGGGGCTGAGTCCCCGTCTCCCACCCCTCGGTCTAAGCCGGCGGGGGGTGGGAGCTCATTGCTACCGGCAAAGAGGGTCACCAGATCCAGCAAGGCCCGAAACATGGAGGAGCCCAGGAAGACCCAGGAGGGCTGCAAAGCTCCTAAGGCTGAGGCGAGGGCCACTGCGGTGTCTCCTCCCAGAGGTGAGCGGAGTACTCACAGAGGTCCAGCGGCGGCGGTGCAGAAAGATTGGGGCACTAGGGCCGCAGGGTAGCTGGTTACCAGCTATGGCTCCCGCATCCATGTGTACCTCTGCGAGTATGAGGAGGCTGGGAAGACCCTGAGGAGGATCCGGGAGGAGATGAAGGAGGCGAGGCAGGCAGCAGACAGGGCCTCCCACACAGAGAAGTCTGCCCTAACAGCCAGGATATCCAGCCTGAGGATCGGCATTGAGGGCATAGAAGCCCGGAGAGCGGCTATACTGGATAACAGCGGGCCTTTCCGGGAAAAACTGGACAATGGAGACTGATTCCACAACATGGCTGCTGCAAAGGAGCCAGAGAGGTCTCAGCGTCCGACCCAGGTGGAGGAGGTGGACCATGTGGAGATGGAGGAGGCACTGTACCCACCTGGGGGCTTTTGTAAGTGATCTCCAGGCCACACACAGCGGGATGGATCCAGTGCAGGTCCCACTCCCATCAGACAATAGTATTTCAGAGGATGATGGGGGTGATGCGGATTATAGTGTAAAAGGACGGCCGCGGGGCCGGTGTACTGGAAGCTGCTGCGTACTTTACCTCTGTAGCCTCCATTCTCCTGGGGTGTTCCCCTCACGTGAGGGAGCGTACAAAGCAATTAGAGACAGAGTCCAGAATCACGTCAAACAGTTCTGCTTTATTTTCCTCCGGACACAGCACATCCAAGACACCATAAGCACGTCTTACACGATACCAGCAATACATTCTCCACAAGGCTGCCTCTTCTTCTCTGCTACACCAGAATGGACCAATAAGTATTGACGGGACGAGGAGCCCGGTGAAAACGGCACTTCGATCTCTTCCCCTGGAGACACTTCAATCCAGCATAACAAAGACACATTTACTAGGTCGTCCACCCCTCTCTGGTTATCCTACCCGGATACTTCTGATGGCCCACTCGCTTCTACGCTTCAGCATGACCTCTTCTGCTGAGCGTTCCCACAGTGGATCTTCCACTGGACTACTGCTGTGTAAACCCACTCTCTTTGGGCTCACACTCCCACAGTGACCCCGTCACCGGCTTCTTCAGGGTTGCTGGTCCCCTCTTCTTCTATGCTTAGGGCCCAGGAACGTGGACGGCCTTACAGTAGCAAGGTCCACTCCCGACTGATCTCCGCTACGAGGAGAACTTCCTGACAGATTCCCGCTTGGAGGCAATCCTTCCCTAGCAAAAAGTCCCTAACTATTGTGTCTATGAGACTGGATGTGCTCTATGCCCCCATCTAGTGGCCAAACCCAAATACTGCACTGACATATTTTTATAACTTCCTAACTGGATCTCTAACATGCCCCCATTAGTGATCCCTTGCAAACTACACTTAACCCATGAATATATACACTATCCTCCTAGTGCCCTCCTCTAATGACCCCTAGGAAGCACTGACTACCTGTCACGCAACCTCACAAATATATACCTACATAGCAATATACATAGCACACATATTTACATAGTGACAAATATAGGGAATGAAACCTTAAAGGGTTAATACCCTTCCACCTCATTACAATAGCAGCAGTTATAACAGCAGGAGGGGAAAAAGAAACGGAAAAAAAGGAATAAAACATTGGAGGAGAGGTTGGTGTTTGTCCCCCTTCCTGGGACCCCCCGGTCCCGCTGTGTGGAGCCCGCTACCCATCCCGGCCCGGGACCTGCAATGGGTCAGATGCGAGGGAGCAGGGAGTACAAGTCATATGGCGCAGGTCGCCGTCTCTGCTGGCGGTAGCAGAGGGGGCGAGAGTGGGCATGCGGCTGCAGAACCGGACAGTGTGCATGGTCTGGAGTGTGGCCCTGTGGCGGGCGGTAATAAGATCTGTGGAGGTGTCCAGGCCCGATCCTCTGTGAAAACCGGGGACGGCCTGGCGCCTGCTGCACTCGCTGACGCTTGGGGGTCGAGGCTGTGGGTACCTTGCCGGTGGTCGCCGCTCCCTGCAGTGTTGGCGGTGCGCTGTCAGCCGGGCCGCATTGTAATAATGTAAGAATCGTGCAGGAACTAAGAATGTCACAACGGACCAGAAACAGACCAACAGTTGAAGGGGTTTATTTACAGGGAAAGTAAGGGTTGCACGGACAGAGAAACACGTAACTTCAAACAGTATACTTAACCCCTTCACCCCCAAGGGTGGTTTGCACGTTAATGACCGGGCCAATTTTTACAATTCTGACCACTGTCTCTTTATGAGGTTATAACTCTGGAACGCTTTAAACAGATCTTCGCGATTCTGAGATTGTTTTCTCGTGACATATTGTACTTCACGTTAGAAGTAAAATTTCTTCGATATAACTTGCGTTTATTTTTGAAAAAAACGCAAATATGGCGAAAATTTGAATTTTTATTCCCTTAAAAAAGAGAAATATGTCACACAACATAGTTAAGAAATAACATTATCCACATGTCTACTTTACATCAGCACAATTTTGGAACCAAAATTTTTTTTTGTTAGGAAGTTATAAGGGTTAAAAGTTGACCAGCGATTTCTAATTTTTACAACAAAATTTACAAAGCCATTTTTTTTAGGGACCACCTCACATTTGAAGTCACTTTGAGGGGTCTATATGGCAGAAAATACCCAAAAGTGACACCATTCTAAAAAACTGCACCCCTCAAGGTACTCAAAACCACATTCAAGAAGTTTATTAACCCTTCAGGTGCTTCACAGGAACTAAAGCAACGTGGAAGGAAAAATGAATATTTAACTTTTTAGCCACAAAAATTATCTTTTACAAACTTTTTTTTTTATTTTCACAAGGGTAAAAGGAGAAAATGGACAGATAAGGTTGTTATGCAATTTCTCCTGAGTACGCCAATACCAAATATGTGGGGGAAAACCACTGTTTGGGCACACGGCAGAGCTCGTAAGGGAAGGAGCACCGTTTGACTTTTTCAAACTAAAATTGGCTGGAATTGAGATTGGACGCCATGTCGTGTTTGGAGAGCCCCTGATGCGCCTAAACAGTGGAAACCCCCCACAAGTGACACCATTTTGGAAACTAGACCCCCTAAGGAACTTATCTAGATCTGTTGTGAGCACTTTGAACCCCAAAGTGTTTCACAAAAGTTTATAATGCCTGGGTGTAAAAAAAAACAACAACAATTTTCCACAAAAATGATTTTTTAGTCCCAAATTTTTGAATTTTCCCAAGGAAATTGGACCCCAAAAGTTGTTGTCCAATTTGTCCTGAGTACGCTGATACCCCATTTGTGGGGGGGGGAAACTGTTTGGGCGCACGGCAGGGCTTGGAAAGGAAGTAGTAACGTTTTGGAATGCAGACGTTGATGGGGGTCATGTTCCGTTTGCAGTGCCCCAGATGAGCCTGAACAGTGGAAACCCCCACAAGTGACCCCATTTTGGAAACTAGACCCCCTAAGGAACTTATCTAGATCTGTGGTGAGCACTTTGAACCCCCAAGTGCTTCACACAAGTTTATAATGCCCGGGCATGAAAATAAAAAATCCTATTTTTTTTCCCACAAAAATTATCTTTTAGTCACTAATTTTTTATTTTCCCAAGGGTAACAGGAGAAATTGGACCACATAAGTTGTTGTCCAATTTGTCCTGAGTACCTGATACCTATTGGGAAACCTGTTGGCCACGCGAGCTCGGAAGAGACACATTGACTTTCACAAATTGCGAATGAGTTGGATGCCATGTTGCATTTGGAGAGCCCCTGATGTGCCTAAACAGTGGAAACCCCCCACAAATGACCCCATTTGGGAAACTAGACCCCCTAAGGAACTTATCTAGATCTTTGGTGAGCAATTTGAACCCCCAAGTGCTTCACACAAGTTTATAACGTAGAGCCGTAAAATTTAAAAATCATATTTTTTTCCACAAAAATGATCTTTTCACCCCAATTTTTATTTTTCCAAGGGTAACAAGACACAAAAGTTATTGTGCAATTTGTCCTGAGTGCACTGATACCCCAAATGTGGGAGTAAACCACTGTTTGGGTGCATGGCAGAGTTTGGAAGGGAAGGAGCGCCGTCTGACTTTTTCAACGCAGAATTGGCTGGATGCCATGTCGTGTTTGGAGAGCTGATCTGCCTAAACAGTGGAAACCCCGACAAGTGACACATTTTGGAAACTAGACCCCTCAAGGAACTTATCTAGATGTGTGGTGAGAACTTTGAACCCCCAGGTGTTTCACTAAAGTTTATAACGTACAGCCGTAAAATAAAAAATCCTTTTTTTTTTACAAAAATGATCTTTTTCGCCCCCAATATTTAATTTTCACAAGGGTAACAGAAGAAATTGGAACCCAAAAGTTGTTGTCCAATTTGTCCTGAGTACGCTGATACCCAATATGTGGGAGATAACTACTGTATGGGTACACATCGGGGCTCGGAAGGGAAGTAGTGACGTTTTGGATTGCAGACTTTGATGGAATGGTCTGGGGGCGTCATGTCGCATTTGGAGAGCCCCTGATGCACCTAAGCAGTGGAAATCCCCAACAAGTGACTCCATTTTGGAAAATAGACCCCACAAGGAACTTATCTAGATGTGTGGTGAGCGCTATGAAGCCCCAAGTGCTTCACAGAAGTTTATAATGTATAGCCGTAAAAACAAAAAAATCATTTTTTTTTTGCAAAAATGATATTTTCGCCCCCAGTTTTTTATTTTCCCAAGGGTAACAGAAGAAATAGGACAAATTGCACAATAACTCTTGGGGTCCAGAGTATGCTGATACCCCATATGTGGGGATAAACTACTGTTTGGACGCATGGCAGAGCTCAGAAGTGAAGGAGCACCGTTTGACTTTTTCAACGCAGAATTGGCTGGAATTTAGATCAGACGCCATGTCACATTTGGAGAGCCCCTGATGTGCCTAAACAGCGGAAACCCCCCAATTCTAACTCCAACCCTAACCCCAACACACCCCTAACCTTAGTCCCAACCCTAAACACAAACCTAACCCTAACACACCCCTAATCCACAACCCTAATCCTACCTTTAGCGCCAACCCTAACCCTAACTTTAGCCGCAACCCTAACCCTAACCCTAATGGGAAAATGGAAATAAATACATTTTTTTTATTTTATTATTTTTCCCTAACTAAGGGGGTGATAAAAGGGGGTCTGATTTACTATTTATAGTGGGTTTTTATGATTGGCAGCTGTCACGCTAAAAGACGCTTTTTATTGCAAAAAATAGTTTTTGCATCACCACATTTTGAGAGCTATAATTGTTGCATATTTTGGCCCACAGAGTCATGTGAGGTCTTATTTTTTGCGGTACGAGTTGAGTTTTTATTGGTACCATTTTTGAGCACATGTCATTTTTTGATCGCTTTTTATTTTGATTTTTGGGAGGTTAGAATGAACAAAAATAGCAATTCATGAATTTCTTTTGGGGAGGCGTTTTTATCGTTCCGCGTGTGATAAAATTGATAAAGCAGTTTTATTCTTCGGATCAGTACGATTATAGCGATACCTCATTTATATCATTTTTTTATGTTTTGGCGCTTTTATAGAATAAAAACAATTTTATATAAAAAATAATTATTTTTGCATCGCTTTATTCTGCAAGCTATAACTTTTTTATTTTTTCGCTGATGATGCTGTATGGCAGCTCGTTTTTTGCGGGACAAGATGACGTTTTCAGCGGTACCATGTTTATTTATATCGGTCCTTTTGATCGCGTGTTATTCCACTTTTTGTTCGGCGGTATGATGATAAAGCATTGATTTTTTGCTGTTTTTTTTTTTTTAAGGGTTCACTAAAGGGGTTAACTAGTGGGACAGTTTTATAGGGGTGTCGTTACGGACGCGGCGATACCAAATATGTGTACTTTTATTGTTTTATTTTTTTTATTTACAGGAAGAAATGAATTTATTGGGGAGTATTTTATTATTTTTTTTATTTATTTTGGAATTTTTTTTTCACATGTTTATTTTTATTTTTTTTACTTTTTTACATTGTCCCAGGGTGGGACATCACAGTATAAATTAAGATCGCTGGTCTCACAGTGTGCACAGCACTCTGTGAGACCAGCGATCTCACAGGCAGCGCTGCAGGCTTCTCAGTGCCTGCTCACAGCAGGCACTGAGGAAGCCGCCTCCCTCCAGGACCCCGGCGCCATCTTGGATCCGGGTCCTGGGAGGGAGGAAGCCCTCAGAACAGCGCGATCACATCGCGCTGGTCTGAGGGTCTCAGGGGGGCGCGCAGGGAGCCCCCTCCCTGCGCGATGCTCCGCTGTGCCCCCAGTACAACCGCAATCATGTTTGATCGTGATGTGCCAGGGGTTAATGTGCCAGGAGCGGTCCGTGACTGCTCCTGACACAGTCACGGGTGTCAGCTGTAATAATCAGCTGACACCCGGCGGCGACTAGCTGCGCTCCCGGAGCCTATGACGTGCTATCCCGTCCATGGTCAGATTGGCACGGGTTTCATGGACGGGATAGTACGTCTAATGTCAGAGAGGGGTTAAAGGGAATCTGTCACCCCATTTTCGCCCTATGAGATAGGGCCACCGCCATCAGGGGCTTATCTACAGCATTCTGTAATGCTGTAGATAAGCCCCCGATGTTACCTGAAAGTGAAGAAAAACGAGTTATATTATACTCACCTAGGGGCGTTCCGCCGTCCGTTCGGGTCAGATGGGCGTCGCGGTCAGGTCCGGGGCCTCCCATCTTGTGACGAAGCCGGCGTGTTCTTTCTGTCCCGTCGCGGCTCCTGCGCAGGCGCAGAGTACTACAGTGCGCAGGCGCCGGACCTCTCTGACCTTTCCCGGCGCCTGCGCACTGTAGCACTCTGCTCTGCCCTCACCAGGGCAGAGCAGTGCGCATGCGCAGGAGCCGCGACGGGACAGAAAGAACACGCCGGTTTCGTCACAAGATGGGAGGCCCCGGACCTGACCGCGACGCCCATTTGACCCGAACGGATGGCGGAACGCTCCTGGGTGAGTTTAATATAACTTGTTTTTCTTCACTTTCAGGTAACATCGGGGGCTTATCTACAGCATTACAGAATGCTGTAGATAAGCCCCTGATGGCGGTGGCCCTATCTCATAGGGCGAAAATGGGGTGACAGATTCCCTATGTGTCGACCCGCCACCACAATTGTGGGTTACCAGGGCAATGGGGTACTCAGAGCCGAGCCCATGGAAGTCTATGGGATTGTCACAGGTAGCGGTGGCTCGGTCTGTGGCCCTGGCGGTCTGGCGTATGTTGGGGGAATATTTACAGGGGATAGATATATTTACAGTTCGTGACGCCACCTGTAGTCTCTGGTAATTTGTACCAGCGCTGCTGTAGATCTCTGAGGGGATGGTGATGCAGCTAGATGTCGGGTCCCCTACAGGTGGGACTCTTCCCTCAGGTCGGTAGTTATATAGGGATTGTGCAGGCATGCAAATAAATAACTCAGTCTCACACCGTCAGCGTCTTTCCATACCTTTACTTGCAAGATGGTAAGGCAGGTCCCAGGGAGGCTGATGGGGTTGATGGAGGATGAGCTTTGAGGCAACGGTTAAGCAAGTTAGGGGCCTCCTTTACTGTCCAATGTTGATGAGTCCAACCAGCTTGAAGCGTAGTTCCCTCTATAATTCCAGCTATTCCAAAGCTGTTCTGCCCGGTCAGTTTTGTGGTTGGAGCCTTCCTGTGAGAAAGCTGAATTCCTATCTTGTCGTGCACTGACTCAAGGTCCTCACTTCCTCTGACCCCAGTTACGTACTGACTCTTCAGGGCTGCTTGCCACGACCTAAGGTCCGGTAAGCCTCTGGTTTTATTACCACTAAGCGTGAAGCTTTAGTGATCCTTCGGTCCCCAGTGACCGGTAGCAATGTGCAGGACTTCTCCAAGCCAAAAGCACTTTTTAAATATTCCTTCCACTTTGCCCTTCGATTTGCTTGACTCTTAATGGATATCTCAGTCTGTCTTCCAGTGGGGCACAGCTCTGACTAGGCTGAGGTGAACTAGGCCACCTGTACTAGCCTCCACTTTCTGAACTGCTGACAGGCTCAGACTGGACACGTCTGCTCTGTCCAAGGACAGGAAGCTGACTGACTAAATCACCCCCTCCCACACCCCTGCTGGGTGTGTCCGAAGTGTACGTGATGTTATGAAGAGCCCTTAACTGTTACCTCTCCACTCATCCTCCTGGTATTGTGTACCAGGGCTACACATTCCCCCATGGTAAACGACAGCACTCCCGGGCTGTAAAATATAAAGAGACAATTTGTTTATGCATTTAACATTGAACATTAAACATTAATTCGTCCCATCCGGGAGGTAAGGATGTCTTAAACGTTGCGATAAAACATTATAGAAAAATACAAATATTAAATAACATTTTCATATAAATAGACAATATGCTTGTGAAGGACCCGCACCAAACCTTCAACGTGGGTCCTGGGTGGGCTGCAGGACATCCGAATGCAGACCTCACTCAGTGCCACACCACACGGGTTTTCTGTTCAGAGGTAAGTCAAGGCTTCGTGTGAAACCATTAAAAGGCACCTTAGTGCAACTATTTACAGGATACAGTTTTTGGGCTGGCTCAGTCCTCAGCCTCTGAGTCCATTATAAGACATAATAGGAAAAAACAATATATATATATAGACTTTTTACAATATTCACATCAATTCGTTATAATCACTGCTGATATCTAATGGGTAACTTCCCTTTTGTGATTCGCTCTGATCTACGTGGTGTAGCTTCAGGTATATCAAGTTGCGATCTGTCTGCACTGCGTAACGGCAAACTATAGAACTGCCTCAATCTTTCTATGGATCTGGCAAGCGTACTGATGGCTGGGCGGTGTGAGTCAGCTTCACCAGGGGATCCCATAGTATGGGGCGCTGCTTCAGATGATCCTTCTTGAGGTTCCACAGGTTGAGGTGTTGCTGGGATGGGTAACTCCTGAGCGGGCTCAACTGGCACCACAGGCACAACTGGAGGTAGAATTTCCTCTTGTGGCTGATAAAACTGCAACACTGGAACTATTACAGCATCTCCCAGTCTAGGCCAATCCGCAGGAAAATCTCCCAGATCGGTGTGTATGACCTCTTCTTTCCTTTCTTTTTGATTGATGACAGGGTTCTTGTCACAACATTTTAAGGGTTCTGGACACAATTTCAAATGGTCTCTGGACACAGTGGTTGTTGTTCTTCCTCCGTCCTTACTGACGACACAAACTTTTCTGTTGTCATATTTAGAATCTTGTATGACGTAGGGTTCTTGCTCCCACTGGTTATCCAATTTGTGCATCTTCCTTTTTCTTTTTAATACTACCTCTCCAGGCATCAAAGGCTTGGCAGGAGCATTTCGGTTGTAAACATCTTCCTGTTTCTCCCGTGCCTTGTTGAGACTTTCCTCTACACAGATTTGTACTCTTCTGTATTGCTCTTGCCGATTGATGTCCCAGTTTTCAACGGCGTCGTCTGCCTCCGGTTCTACCACTCCAAGTTCTAGATCCATTGGTAGTCTTCCTGGCCTTGCTCTCATAAGATAGGCTGGAGTGCAGTTAGTTGAACTTACAGGTATATGATTATACAAATCAACCAAATCAGGTAGTAAATCCGGCCATCGATTCCTGTCTTCCAACGGTATGGATCTCAACAAATCCAGGACAATATGGTTCATTTTCTCACAAAGACCGTTGGTTTGAGGGTGATATGGTGTTGTTCTAATTTTCTTGCACCCGTACATGTGACAGAATTCCTTGAATAAATCAGCTTCGAAAGCAGGTCCCTGATCGGTTAAGACTTGCTCGGGATACCCATGCGGTCTGCAGAAGCTTGCTTGAAAGGTTTTCGCGGCCGTCACTGCGGTCTGGTCCTTAACTGGAACAACCACCAGAAATCTGGAGTAATGGTCCACCATGGTCAGGGCGTATGAGTATCCAGTTCTACTTGGCGACAATTTGACGTGGTCCAGGGCCACAATCTCCAGGGGACGAGTCGTCCGGATAGGTTGCAGGGGTGCCTTCTGACTACCGTAGTCCTTTCTTCTGAGACCACAGGGTCCACAGTTCCGACACCACCTCTCGATGGAGCTGCGCATCCCTACCCAGTAGAACCGGCATCTCAACAGGGTCTCCAGCTTTCTCCAGCCAAAGTGTCCTGCTTGATCGTGATATGCTTCCAACACCATTGGGACGTCTGCCTTGGGGACCACGATTTGCCAGACCATCTCATGGGTTCTGGGGTTGACGTATCTCCTGCACAACTTCTCACGGTATAGGAACAACCTGCTTTTCTCGTTCCACAGGAGCTTGGCTGACATAGGTGCATCCTTTTCCAAAGAGGAGCCTTCCTGTCTTAACAACTCCTTGATGCGGCTGACCACTGGATCACTGTCCTGAGTCTCTTTCCAGCTGTGATAGGGTAAAGGATTTAATGTTGCACCATACTGCTTTCTGTTGACTCGATGCTCGTGGACTACCCCATTTCGATGGAACGCAGGTAGCTCAATTTCTTCCAGGTCGTCCGATTCTTCTTCCGTATCAGAGTCATGCGGCATTCGGGACAATGCGTCGGCATTAGCATTCTTTCGACCTGCCCGGTACTTGATAGTAAACTGGTAATTGGACAACCGAGCCATCCATCGCTGCTCCATGGCACCCAGCTTGGCGGTTTCCAGGTGCGTTAACGGGTTGTTATCTGTAAACGCAGTGAACTGATTAGAGGCCAGATAATGCTTAAATCTTTCAGTAATGGCCCAGACCAGCGCCAGAAACTCCAGCTTGAAGCTGCTATAATTTTCCGGATTCCTTTCAGTTGGCCTGAGTTTTCTGCTGGCATATGCGATGACTTTTTCTTGGCCATTCTGCTTCTGACTGAGAACTGCTCCCAACCCTTCATTACTGGCGTCGGTGTACAACAGGAACGGTTGGCTGTAATCAGGATAGGCCAAGATCTCATCACCTGTAAGGATCTCTTTCATCTTTTGGAATGCTTCAGCCTGTTCTTTACCCCAGTTAAAGGGAGGGTTTCTGCTCTTTAAGGATTGTCCTACCAGGAGGTCCTGTAAAGGAGCTGCCTTCTTCGTGTAATCTTTCACGAATCTCCTGTAGTAACCCGTTAATCCCAGGAACTGTCGCACTTCCTTAAGGTTCTTCGGCTCCGGCCACTTCTGGATGGCAGTGACTTTCTCTGGGTCCGGCGCTACTCCTTCCGAACTGACGATGTGCCCCAAGTATTGTACCTTCTGTTTGAGTAGATGGCATTTTGAGGGTTTTAATTTCATCCCGTACCTGGACAGGGACTCGAATACTTCTGCCAGGTGCTTCAGATGGTCCTCATATGTCTTAGAATACACGATAACGTCGTCTAGGTATAGCAGCACGGTTTCAAAATTGAGATGTCCCAGACAATTTTCCATCACTCTCTGAAATGTTCCTGGGGCACTGCTGAGCCCAAACGGCATTCTGTCGAACTCACAGAGCCCCATTGGGGTGGTGAAAGCCGTTTTCTCACGATCCTCCTCAGCCACAGCCACTTGCCAGTAACCACTAGTCAGATCAAGAGTAGAAAAGTAGTTAGCCGTTTTCAGAGCAGCTAATGATTCCTCTATGCGTGGTAACGGGTATGCATCCTTGTGTGTTATGCGGTTCACCTGCCTGTAATCCACACACATTCTCATACTACCATCTTTCTTTTTAACCAGAACTAGAGGGGCTGCCCAGGGCTACAACTATCCCTTATCACCCCGGCTTTCTTCATATCATTCAACATTTCTTTAGCCTTCTGATAATGAGCTGGAGGTATGGGCCTATACCGCTCTTTGATGGGAGGATGACTGCCTGTAGGGATATGATGTTGTACTCCCTTAATTATCCCAAAATCAAGTGGATTCTTGCTAAACACTTGGGCGTACTCTTGCACCACCCGTAATACCCCTTGCTTCTGGTGAGCGGGAGTGGTGTCCGTCCCAACATGGAGTTGCTGACACCATTCCGCCACCTGAGTTGCTGGGTCATTGTCCTCCGCTATTTGACAGGAGTCTAAGGACTCAGCCGGGAGAATAGAATTATTGTCGACAGCATGAAGTTTAGCAATGGTTGCATAACGGGGTAAATTTACCTCATCATCTCCCCAATTGAGAAGCCGTACCGGTACTCTTCCATTCACCACCTCTACTACTCCTCTAGCAGTCATAAGTGTAGGTCTATGTTCTGAATGGTGGGGTTCTACTACAGCTTGGTAATTCTGTCCTCTCAGACCTATGGCTGCCCTGCACCAAATGATCATTTCACTCATTGGGGGTATCACAATAGGATCCGAGTCAGTGACTCGTACATTACCAATTTCGCCGTCTGTAAGCTTCGCTTGCTGCTGACACACCAGGGCCCGGATCTCTCTTTGGATTACTCCTCTCTGCCTTGGTCGGGCAATCTCAGCGAGCTGTTGGAGTAAGAACACAACTTCTCCCAAACAATTACCGATAATGTTAGTACCCAAAATTATATTTAAACCGTTCTCCTCATTTACAGTCTTTACTACCAGAAGCCCTTGGTCTTTCAACTCCTCTCTGCCCACCTTTACATCTACACATTTTGTTCCGAGTACTTCTACAGGAAGACCATTAGAAGCATACACGGTAAAGTCAAGGCTCGGAGGTTTAAGACTGTCCATTGACCAGTACTTGGTATATAGGGCATCAGGTATTAGGGTCACCTGCGACCCAGTGTCTAACAATGCTGGAACAGCAATACCATCTAGAATAATAGACAGGTAGGGTCGCCCACCCACATACCTGCTGTTCCAGTCTAGGGGGCCTGACGGGTATTCTCCTGGGTGTTGGCCCTTGGACCCAGGTTCTGCCCGTTTAAAGGACACTGTGGAGACATATGACCTTTCCGGTTGCATCGATAACAGATGATCTCTCGACGAGGAGGGTGTTGATCAGAGGTCGCTCCTGGGGGTGGCGTTGTCCTCCTCCGGGGGGGCGACGTCTTCTTTCTTCTCCGGTGCATCCACGGGACGTCTTCTGGGCAGTCAGCTAACAAGATCTTTCCTTCCTCCTCTTTCCGCAGCTGCAGGGCACTCATCACAGCAGCCAGATTTTTAGTCAGCTGGCGCACCTCTGAGCGCAGACAATCCAATTCACTGGGAGGTGTCACCTGCGCTTTGGCTTCGGCCACTAACGGGGAAAAGGGGTTTACTGCCGGTTCCAGAGTGACTTCAGCCTGATGATGTTGGGTTGCCACCTCAGGTTTGCCCAGGGGCCGCAGCCCTTTTATTGCCATGTCCTTTAGGGCATCAAAGGTAGCATCCGGATGATCTAAGGACCACCAGTTTACAGTTCTGCGTTCCTCTTGGGATCTCAATCCCTGTATAAATTGTTCTTTCAGCATTTTATTCTCATCAATAGCATTTAAATTATTAACCTGCTTAAGAGCTCTCAGGGCTCCTTGTAGTCGGCAAGCGTAGTCCCGGATGCTGTCACCTGGCTGTTGTGAACAGTGATAGAAGGCCATCCGGAGATCCGTTTCTGTGCGGTCTTCAAATATGGCATGCAGCTTAAGGAAGATCGCAGGTACCGACTCCTGATCAACGGTATCCCAAGTCTCCACTTCCCTCTCCGCAGCGCCAGTTAGCTGCCCTATTAGTGTGTAGCCCTGGTACACAATACCAGGAGGATGAGTGGAGAGGTAACAGTTAAGGTCTCTTCATGACATCATGTACACTTCTGACACACCCAGCAGGGGTGTGGAAGGGAGTGATTTTCTAGTCAGTCAGTTTCCTGTCCTTGGACAGAGTAGACGTGTCCAGTTTGAGCCTGTCAGCAGTTCAGAAAGTGGAGGCTGGTACAGGTGGTCTAATTCACCTTAGTCTAGTCAGAGCTGTGCCCCACTGGAAGAAAGACTGAACTAACTATTAAGAGTCGAGCAAATCGAAGGGCAAAGTGGAAGGAAGATTATTGGAAAAGTGCGTTTGGCTTGGAAGAGTCCTGCACATTGCTACCGGTTACTGGGGACCGAAGGATCACTATTAGCTACAAGCATAGTGAAGAGAAAACCAGAGATTTACCGGACCCTAGGTCGCGGCAAACAAGCCCTTATAGTCAGTACGTAACTGGGGTCAGGGGAAGTGAAGACTTTGAGTTTCTGCAGGACAAAATAAGAATTCAGCTCCCTCATAGAAAGGCTCCTAACACTAAACTGACTGGGAAGCACAGCTTTGGATAAGCTGGAATCATAGAGGGGACTACGCTTCAGGCTGGTTGTACTCATCTTCATTGGACAGTAAAGGAGGCCCCTAACTTGCTTAGCTGTTGCCTCAAAGCTCATCCTCCATCAACCCCATCAGCCTCCCTGGGACCTGCTTGAACATCTTACAAGTAAAGGTATGGAAAGACGCTGACCGTGTGAGACTGAGTTATTATTGCATGCCTGCACAATCCCTACCTAACTACCGACCTGAGGGAAGAGTCCCACCTGTAGGGGACCCGACATCTAGCTGCCTCACCATCCCCTCAGAGATCTACAGCAGCGCTGGTACTAATTACCAGAATACTACAGGTGGCGTCACGAACTGTATATAAATCTATCCCCTGTAAATATATCCCCAACATACGCCAGACCGCCAGGGCCACAGACCGAGCCACAGCTACCTGTGACAATCCCCATAGACTTCTACGGGCTCGGCTCTGAGTACCCCATTGCCCTGGTAACCCACAATTGTGGTGGCGGGTCGACACAAAAACTTGGCGTCACGAACAGGATCCGAAACTTGCAGCATTGCGAGCCCTGTGTGCCTGTGGAGTGTTTTGATGAAAAAGACTGTTGCTATTGTTTGGCGCTAAAATCCGCCATTTTGCATGCAGCTTAAGGAAGATCGCAGGTACCGACTCCTGATCAACGGTATCCCAAGTCTCCACTTCCCTCTCCGCAGCGCCAGTTAGCTGCCCTATTAGCACAGCAGCTTTTGTCTCTCAGGCATGGAGTACATTTCTAGGATGCTGCATAACTTCCGCTTGAAGCCTGCTAAAGTGCCTGGCTCACCGCTGTATTGGGGAAGCCATTTCGCCCCAGGCATATATGGGAGCGTTAGTGGCATGATCGGGACTACCGGACTGGGTGCAGGGCCTGCGCCCCCATCTGGCGCTACAATACCAAGCGGTGCGGGATTGGGGCCTCCGGCCGGGGCCGCACTGTCAGCCGGTTGTTGTGACATCTTAGCGCCCCCTTGGTTAAACGGAGCCTACCGGTTTCAGACGCTGCTATTTCACAGGCACAGCAGTGGGAACAGGACCTTCGTCGCAGGCGCTCTGATGTCAGAGCGTTCACTTCCTGTTGCAGGACCTGCCGCTGAGTCAGAGCCGGGGGCGTGTCCAAGACTCTGCGCGCTCTTTCAGGTACGCCCACCTTCTTCTCCAGCGCCTTAGGGCGCGAATCTGGCGGCAAATATGGCGGTATTTGGCGCCAAACAACAGCAACAGTCTTTTTCACCAAAACACTCCACAGGCACACAGGGCTCGCAATGCTGTAAGTTTCGGATCCTGTTCGTGACGCCAAAGTTTTGTGTCGACCCGCCACCACAATTGTGGGTTACCAGGGCAATGGGGTACTCAGAGCCGAGCCCATGGAAGTCTATGGGATTGTCACAGGTAGCGGTGGCTCGGTCTGTGGCCCTGGCGGTCTGGCGTATGTTGGGGGAATATTTACAGGGGATAGATATATTTACAGTTCGTGACGCCACCTGTAGTCTCTGGTAATTTGTACCAGCGCTGCTGTAGATCTCTGAGGGGATGGTGATGCAGCTAGATGTCGGGTCCCCTACAGGTGGGACTCTTCCCTCAGGTCGGTAGTTATATAGGGATTGTGCAGGCATGCAAATAAATAACTCAGTCTCACACCGTCAGCGTCTTTCCATACCTTTACTTGCAAGATGGTAAGGCAGGTCCCAGGGAGGCTGATGGGGTTGATGGAGGATGAGCTTTGAGGCAACGGTTAAGCAAGTTAGGGGCCTCCTTTACTGTCCAATGTTGATGAGTCCAACCAGCTTGAAGCGTAGTTCCCTCTATAACTCCAGCTATTCCATAGCTGTACTGCCCGGTCAGTTTTGTGGTTGGAGCCTTCCTGTGAGAAAGCTGAATTCCTATCTTGTCGTGCACTGACTCAAGGTCCTCACTTCCTCTGACCCCAGTTACGTACTGACTCTTCAGGGCTGCTTGCCACGACCTAAGGTCCGGTAAGCCTCTGGTTTTATTACCACTAAGCGTGAAGCTTTAGTGATCCTTCGGTCCCCAGTGACCGGTAGCAATGTGCAGGACTTCTCCAAGCCAAAAGCACTTTTTAAATATTCCTTCCACTTTGCCCTTCGATTTGCTCGACTCTTAATGGATATCTCAGTCTGTCTTCCAGTGGGGCACAGCTCTGACTAGGCTGAGGTGAACTAGGCCACCTGTACTAGCCTCCACTTTCTGAACTGCTGACAGGCTCAGACTGGACACGTCTGCTCTGTCCAAGGACAGGAAACTGACTGACTAAATCACCCCCTCCCACACCCCTGCTGGGTGTGTCCGAAGTGTACGTGATGTTATGAAGAGCCCTTAACTGTTACCTCTCCACTCATCCTCCTGGTATTGTGTACCAGGGCTACACACCTATAAGCTAAGCAAGTTTAACCAACAGTTCAGCCACAGAAGAAGAAAAAGGTATTCGGGAACTTATCAGTCGATGAAACCTTGATTGTAGAGATCCTCTCCTCCAACGTAGGCACCGTCAACAGCGGCACTCGTGGTCTCCAAAGTCTCTCTCCTCTTCTTGGAAAAACAACAGGGAAAAATTCTAGGGTTGAACCAGAAAGCAGGGGAAACCCTGTGGAACTGAGTATCCCCCGCTCTAAGTCTCTCAATGGCTGGCTAACAGTCTAACAGTCTCTCCGCAGAAAAAGATGCTGCACAAGCTGTGTAATCTCTCTCTGGAACACTCAAGGGGTCCGGCCTGTCACCGAGTGAAAATAGGGCCCACGCGTACTGGTCGCTGTCTCTGCACTTTCCTGTTAGAAACCCCCTCCGGTCACCAGGGTTTTCGCGTTCACGCACTCACAGGTAACATTCACTGTGTCACGTACTACTGAGTCAGAGCGCTGACTGGGAGTCCTTTCTTTAGTGTGGTTAAAAGATGCCGAACTCACTCTCCGCGACACGCGCTGCTCTCTGCACTGCACGCACTGCTTTCCCGCTGTCCGCCCTTCTAGCTTCCTGTCCGCCGCCCCTGCACGTCCCACGCGTCTCCTGTCGGTCACGTGGTGGGAACGGTCCATGTCAGACAGTCTTCCCCCGGCAACCCTGCTGCCCTACCAAATGGTACCGGACACAGAGCGAGGGAGGTAACCTCCTTCTGTCTGTTCTTGCTCCTCACCCCCTTACATTCCCCCTCCCTTTTTGCTCGCCTTTCGACGGGCGAGAGCTTCTGGAGTTCTTGCTGACAGTCCTTCAGTCCCTGCACATTTTGTTGCCAGACAAACTGATCTCGGTTATAGCGAACAGGGGTACACCGGCCGTTGAATGCTAAGAGGTAACCTCCTTCTGTCTGTTCTTGCTGTTCACCCCCTTACAGCATCATCGTCGGCGTGTGCTGTGGTGTCGGGGTCCCCCACATGCAGATCCGATGCTGGGTCAAAGTCAGGGACCCCAGCAACTGTTATCATCTCGGGTGCAGCTGTAATGGCTGCGGTAATACCGGCCCGGACCGCACACTCGCCGGAGGGGGTCGCACCACCGGGTTCCTCTGCATGTGTGTCACCTGTATCTGCGGGGGACCTGGCGGTGAAGTGCACACAGGAGCGTGGAGATGGTCTGCAGGAGAGGCTGGAGCAATGGTCTGCTGCTGCCACCACATGCTCTGCTGAAATGCAGGGTGTGCTAATTAAACCCTGCAGTATCACTCTTAAAGGGGCAGCTGCACTGCAAATAGCAACCCCCCCAGCAGAAAGCAGTGTAAAAAATACAAATGATAATGTAAATAAGAATGTAAGTGGTGCAAGTGGTGTGAATAGTGTTTGTGACAATGGTGAAGGGTCAGGTGTTGGAGGGGCGGTTTCTGCTGGAGGTATGGTTGGTGTGAATGGTGCCAGCGCGGGAACTTCTACTAGTGAAAATGATTAGGCTGAGGTAACTGAGGTGGAGATGGTTGACAGTGAGGTTGAGGGTTCATGGAATTTAGGGGCTGGTCCATCGCCCCCTCACCTGCAGGCACCATTAGTTATGCAGCTGCTGCCAGTGGGGTTCTACAGGCGCCTTCCTCATCTCCGGACCCAGGAAATGATGCTTTTCGCCACCGTTTCCTGGAGGCCTTCAAAAAAGGGGAGCGGACGATCAATGTAGAGGGAAGAGAGGTGGAGTTGTCCTACTGGCTAGATAAGTTTGGTCTAGCTGCCTTCCAAGAGAAAAGGGTGGGGGAGACCTTGTGGTCCCTCCCGACAGCCGGGCAGGGGGTCTCCAGGAGAAATGTGGTTAGTCTTCGCTGGAGGGGCGATGAGGCGTGTCCATCCAGGACAAATGTGGTGAAGCTCCTCATGAAGATGGACTTCAGGGCTATTGACATCTTTGCTCTGATACATCCTTTTGGGACTTCCACCTTTGATATCAGCTTTGTTCGGCCGGAGAGCTTGGAGCTCTTTTGGTCGAATTATGAGCTGGTAAAAGGGGAGACTGGCAGGGTTTGCCGTGGAAGCAATTTCTCGCCAAAGTGGGCCGAAGAAAGTGACCGTTTTAACGTGTAATGAGTCTCTTTCTGGCATCGACATAATGACCTGGTTGAGCCATAATTGCGAGGTTGTGGAGGTCACTAAGAAGAACTGGGACGATTTTGGCATCTGGTCAGGAGGCTGGACCTTCATGGTAAAGTTGAAGCGTTCAGGGGGCACTGTTACCAACATCCCTTCCTCGGCTTCCCTGGGAAGGGATCGGATTCTGGTCTTCTACAGGTGCGGTGATCCACGCCACTTCAGCACGGGCTGCAAGATGCAGAAATGTGCCTTGTGTGGCGAGGTGGGTCATTTGATGTTACCTGTGTGGTGATCTAGGTCACCCGTTCAGCCGCTGCCCTCATTCCTTCTCTAATGCCATGGCTGGCCGGGCGGAGGGGAGCCGCAAGGAAGTTCTTGGCGGTGCAACTTCTGCAGAGGTTGGAGGTGGCAGCGGGGAGGAGCTGAGGGACTGATAAGGAATGGCAGGGCTAGGGGCCCCTCTTACCAGTGGAGGCAGAGAAGGCATCAGGAGGGCAGGGGGCAGGAGGAGCCTCGGGAAACTGTGTTAATGGCTGCCCCCTCCTCCGAGGCGATGGCCCATGTCACTGAGGCCCCAGGGGAGGAAGCGGTGAATGAAGAGATCAGACGGATGGAGAATGAGGGAGTGGCTGATCTCTCAGATGCCTCCCAACATGAAAGTTTTGATGAGTTTTGATGAAGAAATGGGTGACAAGGGTACCAAGAGTGCCAAAAGTGAAAAAAAGAAGGGAGGTGGAAAATCTTCTCCATCCCTGACCAAGGTGACTAAGGAAGGTCCCACTGACTCCCCTCTGATCCCCCTCTCCAACCGGTTCCAAGCCCTTGACGACCCTGCTGAGACGGCGGTCGGGGAGTGAGGTTCCGGAAGTAACATCGGGAAGGTCTTTGGGAGGGGGTGGAGTCCTTTCTCCAGAGGGTGTGTTTTCCTCGGGAGGTGGGGCCAAACCTTGGTCCAGAGATGAGAAAGAGGTGGGAGGGATGGATAACTCTGTCTCTTTAAAAACAAGAGGGGAGGCTTCATCGTCCGGAGTTGAAAGGGCTAGGAAAATGGGTGGGGGAAGAAAAAGGCCATCTAACTCCATCACTCATGACTCCATCACTCCATCACTTATGCCCCGTTGACTCTGGCGACCATTAATGTCGCTAGTATAAAGTCTGATGCCGCTAGATTTTCAGCCTTTGATTTTCTCACCCGATTTGAGGCTGAAATTTTGTTTTTGCAGGAGGCCAGACTTACGGATATGGGGGCCATACGCAAGGCGGAGAGCGAGTGGAGGTGCGGGTTCTCGTACTGGTCTCTTGCAGCCGAGCCGTGTAGTGGTGTGGCAGTCCTTTTTAAGATTGCATCGGTTGAATGCCGGAGAGTTATCGAGGTAGAAATGGGGAGGCGCCTGGTCTTAGACGTCTTCATGAGGGGACAGGAGCTTCGGCTCATTAACATCTATGGTCCACAGTCAAAGTGGGACCGTAAATGTCTCTTCCTGAAGATTAAGCCCTATCTTTTTACAAGTCGGCAGGTGGTCTTTGGAGGTGACTTTAATACTGTCACAAGGCTTCGTGATAGGGGAGACTCCATTGACCGGCTGGCTTATGAGAGTAATACTCTTAATAGCATAGCTAGTGACGCTCGACTGGTGGATGTCCACATCCAGCACACCCCAGGTCACTGTGGTTCCACCTTTCATAGAGGTAGCTGCAGGTCTAGGATAGACAGGTTTTTTTTTTAAGGAAGAAGCCATCTCTTCAGCAGTGTCCATTGTTGAGGTGGAGTTCTCCGATCACTGTCTGATTTCTTTTTCTCTGAATGTTTCAGAAACCCCTCGGATAGGAAAGGGACTATGGAAGCTGAATTCGTCCCTCTTGGAAGAAGCAGAGATAAGACAATCCTTTGAGGACTTTCTCAGAGCCAGGTACCGCTTTTGGATCTCTGTAGCGATAAGTCAGAGTGGTGGGAGATATTCAAGAAGTGGGTTGAGAGTTTCTTCCGCCAGCTCTCGAGCCTCAGGAGCCTGAGCAGGTACCGCCTGTATCAGAACTGAGGAGGAAACTTGAACATCTTGTCTTGACTGGAGATGACCGTGAGGAGATCTCCAGAGTGAAGTCTTTACTCAAGAGGTGTCAGTATGATAGGCATACATCTTTGGTTTTTGAGAGGGATTTTGAGAGGTACCACTCGCTCGACCCCTACAGAAACTGTAAGATGTCAGTGAGTTGTAAGGTGGTGACAGGTTTGGTCGACGGTACGGTTCCCTTAACAGATCCAAACCAGGGATCCTGGATGTGATCAGATCTTTCTACTCACACCTCTTGGGGAAGAAGGATCTGGATCGGTACGTGATGTCGGATTTCCTGGCCGAAGCCATCCCTGAGCTAGGGGATGTCCCCTCGCTTCACGTTTTGACAGAGCCAATCAGGGAAGAGGAAGTGTGATGGCCATTGATGGGCTTCGGCCTAAGAAATCGCCAGTTCCGGATGGTGTAACATCCAAGTTTTATAAGACCTTTAGGGACTCTGTGGTCCCCCTCTTGACTGAGGTGTTTAACGAGTGTCTCTCCTCGGGCGCTCTTTCCCATTAAGTGAGGCAGTCGGCCCTGATTATCCTGTCAAAGGGTAAGGACTCGTCCCGTATTGAGAACTGGCGTCCTATAGCACTTCTCAATACGGACCAGAAGGTTCTGGCAAAGGTGCTGTTCAAACGGCTGGTGAAGTTTGCACCCCGGCTCCTTTCGGGGGCCCAGCATTGCTCTGTTCCAGGCCGCAGCACTTTTAGTGCAGTACTCGATGTCCGAGAGGCAGTGGAGCAGGGTAGGGCGGGTCACTGGAAGGGGTATTTGCTGTCTTTAGACCAGGCGAAGGCTTTTGATCGGGTTAACCACGATTACCTCTGGTCCGTCCTTCTGAGGTATGGTCTGCCTGGGGGGTTTGTAAATTGGCTAAAGATCTTGTATGCGGGGCAGAGACTTTCCGCTCGTGAATGGTTGGTCTGGCCGCCCTTTTGAGGTTGGGTCTGGGGTCCGCCAGGGTTGTCCGTTGAGCCTGCTGTTATACGTGTTTGTGATAGATCCCCTTTTAAGGAGGATTGAGCGCGGGCTGTTGGCGGGAGTCAGGATGGACTAGGCGGCCCCAGAAGCCACTCTGAGGGTGGTAGGGTATGCCGATGACGTCTCCCTTTTCGTGTCCTCGGGTGAGGAGGCGGAGTGGTTCATGTCTCAGGTTGGTCGCTACTCGGAGGCTTCTGGGTCCAGGATTAATCAGGAAAAGTGTGAGTCTCTGGCTGGGAGGGGGAGACCCTAGTTTTGGTCTCCCAGACACTCTTCCAGAGCCCCAGGCATTGGCAAAAATTCTAGGCATCGAATTTGGCTCGGGTGACTACCCCCAGAAAAATTGGGAGGGCAGACGACTTAAGATCGCCACCCAGAAGGTGGACCAATGGAAGTGTTGGTCTTTGACCCTGAGAGAAAGGGTTAGCCTGGTTAAGGGTTTTTTGCTACCCTTGTTAATATACCTGGGCAGTGTCTGTATGTTGCCAGAGCCACTCTGGACACGGGTCTACAGCCTGTTTTTCCAGATGTTATGGGGAAATAGGCTGTACCTAGTCAAGCGAGAGGTCACATATCACACAAGGAGACTAGGAGGGTTGGGTATGGTCATTCCAGTGGTGTTTTTAGTAAACACTTTTGTCAAGAGTAACATCGCCAACCTCTGGTCAGAGAGGGCTCCTCCGTGGGTATTCTCCTGCTGGGGATGGCTTCGGCCCTTCTTGCAGGAATGGGAGACAGAAGGGCAAGTGAAGGACCTGCGCACACCGCATGGGCATCTCCTGGCTTACGCTACCCCAGTTCTGAAGGTGATCCGCCGGTGGGGTTTGGGAATGTGGGGAATCAGGATCATGTCGAGGAAATTCCTTGACAGGAGGGTCCTGTTGACCCATTTCCAGAAGCCTCTGGTGCTCAAAGATTGCCCAATCTGGAGATTGCCGGGATCTGGAGGGCGGGCTGAGGTTATTGAATTCTACACGGGTCCCCTTGAAGTTTTGGGACTTCGCTTGGCGCTGCTTCCACGGGAAACTATGTAAGGGACAACCTGAAGTGTTGGAACTCCAAAGGTCAGGGTTGTCCCCGTGAGGAGTGTTGCGACACGCTGGAAAGCATGGAGCACTTCCTCCTTCAGTGTCCTTTTAATGCAGGGGTCTACAACAGGTTGGGTTCTTCCATAGGCTTGCCTTGGCTGGCACACCTTTCCTATGCGGAGTGGGCATATGGGTCATTCGGATCCCTGGGTGGCCGAGATCGGGCATAGAATCATAGAATGGTAAAGTTGGAAGGGACCTCCTGGGTCATCTGGTCCAACCCCCTGCTCAAAGCAGGATTCACTAAATCATCCCAGACAGATGTCTGTCCAGCCTCTGTTTGAAGACTTCCATTGAAGGAGAACTCACCACCTCTCGTGGCAGCCTGTTCCACTCATTGATCACTCCAACTGTCAAAAAGTTTTTTCTAATATCTAATCTGTGTCTCCTCCCATTCAGTTTCATCCCATTGCTTCTAGTGTTTACATGTGCAAATGAGAATAAAGATAATCCTTCTACAATGTGACAGCCCTTGAGATATTTGTAGACAGCTATTAAGTCTCCTCTCAGTCTTCTTTTTGCAAGCTAAACATTCCCAAATCCTGTAACCGTTCCTTATAGGACATGGTTTGCTGACCGGACACCATTCTGGTCGCTCTTCTCTGTACTTGCTACAGTTTGTTGATGTCTTTTTTAAAATGTGGTGTCCAAAACTGGACACAGTATTCCAGATGAGGTCTGACCAAGAGGAGTAGAGGGCAATAATGACTTCACGTGATCTAGACTGTATGCTTCTGTTAAAACATCCCAGAATTGTATTTGCCTTTTTTGCTGCTGCATCACACTGTTGACTCATGTTATGTCTGTGATCTATTATTAGACCCAAGTCTTTTTCACATGTGCTGTTGCTTAGCCTTATTCCTCCCATTCTGTATACGCTTTTTTCATTTTTATTTCCCAGATGTAGTACTTTGCATTTTTCCCTGTTAAAAAAACATTCTGTTAGTTGCTGCCCACTGCTCCAGTTTATTTATATCTTTTTGAATCCTCTCTCTCTCTTCTCTAGTATTAGCTATCCCTCCTAGCTTTGTGTCATCAGCAAATTTAATCAGCTTACCCTCAATTCCTTCATCTAAATCATTGATAAAGATGTTGAACAATACAGGGCCCAAAACAGAGCCTTGTGGTACCCCATTTGATACATTCTTCCAACTGGATGTGCAGCCATTTACTACCACTCTTTGGGTCCTATCACTAATCCAGTTATGAATCCACCTAAGAGTTGCCTTGTCCATTCCATATTTAGTCATTTTTTCAATAAGGATTGTGTGAGATACTTTGTCAAATGCCTTTCTGAAGTCAAGATATAATATATCTACAGCATTTCCCTGATCGACCCAGTCAGTGATTCTGTCATAGAAGGAAATTAATTTAGTCTGACATGACTTATTAGTTACAAACCCATGCTGACTCTGTTAATCACTTCATTCTTGTCCAGGTAGTTACATACATGTTGTTTAATAATTTGTTCAAAGATCTTTCCTGAACTTATTTCTAGTCAGTTTAGTCGTCAGGTTTTACACATGGAACGCACGGTGCTCAGTGTCAACTCAGCAGAAAATCCTCCCCCGGGACGAGGTTGTTAGGAACATTCTGGGTGGCCTGGTGAAGGTGCGCTCTCTGGAGTATGACAGGCTGGGTGCATCGAGGTCCTCTCTTCTCTGGAGAGGGTTCTCATTTAATGTATCCTAGGGCTTAGATAAGCAGGTAAGTGGTAGGGACAGGTAGATAGCTTCAGTAGGGACAGGTAGATAGTTAGGGACAGGACAGGGACAGCCGAGGGACAGTTAGGTAGGCACGCGGTGAGTTAGGTAGGGCAGTAGGGTCAGGCAGGGAGAGACAGGGAAAGGTAGGTAGATAAATAGGGGCAGATGTTTAGGCAGGTAGGGACGGCTGGTAGAGTAAGGATTGTTAGGATAGACGCCTGTCATCTCCGCTTTCCTGGTGGCGGGCTGGGGGCTTTTCACTATCAGATTTTTGTTTTGCAGAAGTGAAATACTGATATAGGGCTTACAGGCCCAATCCTGGCTCTGGGTAAGTGTTGTAATATAGGGTTAGGTTGTATTGTATTGTATTGTAGGGTGATGATCCTGTCTTGTAAGCAGGAGGTCATGAGTTCCTCAGTGAGCTTATTCTTGTATTGTGTGAGAGTTTTTTTTTTTTTTTGGTGGTGGGAGGAGGGGTTGGTGGTAGGTTGGTCAGGGCTGGCGTCAGCACCAGGCGCACCCGGCAAGTGCCGGGGCCCTGAGCAGGCGGGGGGCCCACTCACAGTCGGGGACACCAGCATGCTATGGGGACCTGGTGCCTGTGCCAGTACTGGGGGCCGGTGCCTCGAGCAGAGCAGCGGCCAGTGAGGAGAGGTGAGTATTTCATTTTTTATTTTTTTTTATGTTTGGTGCAATATATGGAGACCATCATATGGGGCCCATCATACACTGGAGAAT
>JARQOD010000001.1:987272701-987333476 GCA_033576555.1 Oophaga sylvatica | reverse complement strand
TGCATTGGATGCCGCAGACTATAACACTTAAGGTACTGCCACACTAAACGTTCCCGCTAGCGATCACGATAACGACGCATACTAATGCGATCGCTAGCGGGATCGTTCAATGTCATTAGTAGCTGCCAAAATTAGCGATCTCGTTAAGGACGCTATCGCGGTTAGCGATCTCCTTAACGACTTTGGCGGTACAAAACATCGCACATCGCTCACAAAAAGGTGCCACACTCAGCGATATATGCTCACCAGCGGAACGCCAACGATAAAAATAGGGTCCAGAACGCTAGTGAACGATGAGCGAGATCACAGCAGGGGCCACGTCGCTAGTACATGCCACACACAACAACGTCACTAACGAGATCGCTAAATAGTGACTTTTTTAGCGATCTCGTTAGCGACGCTGTTTAGTGTGGCATACCCTTTAGTGTGCCCGCCTTCCTTTGAGGATATGAAATTGTGGTTAATTAATTAATATGTATAAATACTACAAATAACCAAGAAATTTTCGTCAAGAAGTCCAGTGAAGTATTCCTATTGGTCGTTTGTGCCTTTGGGGTGGTTTGGAGATGACTCTTCTAGCGCTCTGAATTTCCTGCAGTAGGGCAGGACTTGGGTAACGACTCCTCCATCTCCTAATGAAGGGAAAATCTCAATGTCTCTACCTACTGCACTGGCCAAAAGTTTAGTTACCCCTGTTCAAGCGATGGTTTTCCTTGTTCTTATTGTAATGTGCACATTGTAGATTCAGACAGAAGGAAGCAAAACCATGAAGTAAGACATATGGATGTAAGGAGTAGAGAAACATGTGAAACAAACCAGAATATGTAATAAATCTTAGATTCCTCAGTGTACCTCACTTTTATTCTGACAATTTTACTCCCCCTTGGCATTCTGTCCTGCACCTTCATCAGATCCTCACCTGGAATGGCTTCCATTGAACAGGTTACCTTGTCAAGCATTCATTTGTGGAATCACCGACTTTCAGTAAGTGTTTAAGACCATACAGTGTGTTTGGCAGAGGTTGTGTAGGTACATAGCTCCTTACAGTTCTGATCCTTTTTCAATAACTGTTCTAAGCCAGAATATGGCAAGAACCACTCACCTAAATAATGAGAAATGGTCGTCCGGCATTACTGTAAAACATGAAGGTCAGTCAATCCCGAATATTGATCAAGTGCAATCATGAAAACCATCAATCTGTTATGATAGTGTAGCAACTCACTCGGGTAAATAGGTACCACATTAAAAACTGCAACTGACTTCATGTACTCACTAGAGATCTTGACTCCGCAGTTCCTAGTGGTGCATACGAGAGCCTAGAAAGCCCTAACCACAGACTAGATGATGCCCACTCGGACCCATACTGCCAGAAAGGCTGTCGAGGGATTGACGTTCCTCCTAAAGAACCGGAGGGCAGAGCAGAGTGTAAATTACCTACAGAAGGGAAACTGTGCTGAAGTAAAAAGTGATCCCAGAGTGAGTAAAAGAAACCATGAAATACAAAATTTAGGATAAACTATGTAGTGTTAGAAAATATGCCACCTACTTCCTAAAAATAAAAGAATAGCTGCATAGTAAAACAAAAACAGCTAAGAGATAAACCCCAGCTGTTCTTTCACTGATTGACCTAAACTACAATAGTACGGCTGGACATCCCAATAAGACTATCACCAGCAGGGAATACCAGCAGGGGGAAAGTATATAAAGCCGACCCGAAAGGTGATAGGACAAACAAATGAGTAAGTAAAAAACACCTGTCACCCTATCGAGACTAAAAAAAAAATAGAAGAAACTGAACACCCATAGAAAAGGTGTATTTGCTGTGGCTCAGTGAACAGGGAAGCCGACCACGAAGCACAAGCTCAAGGGTTCGAACCTAGATGCATGACAAATGGCTATGATAAAATTGTCTCTCACATGAACTGCCTCAGAAAAGGAAAGGAAATATAACCTCTGCTGCAGAGGATAAGTTCATCAGAGTTACCTTTCTCAGAAGCCAAAAACTGACTGCAAATTAGATAATAGCCCTCATAAATTATATCAGGTAGCAGACACCTCTCAACATCAACCTTTCAGAGGAGCACTTACAACCGCACCAAAGAAGAAGAGACTTGTTTGGGCCAAGAAATACAAAGACTAGACATTAGACTAGAGGGGATGGTATAATAATATAATAATAATAATAATAATCTTTATTTATATAGCGCCATCATATTCCGCAGCGCTTTATAGTTTAACAGTTTCAAAACACAAGTCATAAGTAACGTTAACAATACAATAATTAAAGCAAAATAAGATGGCCCTGCTCGTGAGAGCTTACAATCTACAATGAGGTGGGGAAGATACAAAGTACAGGTGTGTATATACAATGGTGCATTTACAATGATGGTCCAGCCATCTTAAGGGAGTGAGGGATGGATGGAGATAGTGAATGGGCTACAACACACACACACTTACACATAGAATGACTTTGATTAGTGAATGTGATAGGCCGCTCTGAACAGATGTGTTTTGAGGGAGCACCTGAAACCATGCAAATTGTGGATAGTCCTAATTTCTTGGGGTAGAGCATTCCAGAGGATTGGCGCAGCGCGGGAGAAGTCTTGGAGTCGGGAGTGGGAGGTACGGATTAGTGCAGAGGTTAGTCGAAAGTCGTTTGCAGAGCGCAGCAGTCGGTTAGGCTGATAGATAGAAATGAGGGAGGAGATGTAGGGGGTGTGCTGCAGTGTGGAGAGCTTTGTGGGTGAGAACAAGTACTTTGAATTGGATCCTATAATGAATGGGCAGCCAGTGTAAGGACTGGCGAAGAGCGGACGCGTCCGAGTACCGATTAGCCAGATGGATGACCCTGGCTGCTGCATTAAGGATGGACTGGAGAGGGGATAGTAGAGTAATGGGGAGGCCAAGTAATAGAGCGTTGCAGTAGTCCAGGCGGGAGTGGATCAATGCTACAGTGAGGGTTTTTGTTGTTTCCATGGTGAGAAAAGGGCGGATTCTAGAGATGTTCTTTAGGTGTAGGTGGCAAGAGCGGGCAAGAGATTGTATATGGGAGGTGAAGGAGAGATTGGTGTCAAACATAACACCCAGACAGTGAGCCTGCTGCCGGGGTGTTATTATAGTGCCGCCCACGGAGAGGGAAATGTCAGATTTAGGGAGGTTAGTAGACGGCGGGAGCAGAAGAAGTTCAGTTTTGGAGAGGTTAAGTTTCAGATAGAGAGCAGACATGATGTTGGAGACTGCGGACAGACAGTCGGTGGCGTTCTGTAGTACAGCGGGGGTAAGGTCGGGGGATGACGTGTATAATTGTGTGTCATCAGCATAAAGATGGTACTGAAAGCCAAATCTGCTGATGGTCTGTCCAATTGGGGCGGTGTATGGTTTCTACATTTGTGATGAAGCACGGAGAAGAGGTGAGGAGGTGCTCCGGTGGTGACATTGTTGGTGATTTATTCCAAATTCATGGCACACTTCACCAGCCTGGCTACCACATCATTCTGTAGCGACTTCCATCCTATCTGGTCTGCACTTAGTGGGACAATCATTTGTGTTGCAACAGAACAATGACCAAAAACACTTCCCGGCTATGTAAGGGTAATGTCACCGAAGAGAAGTGGGGTGGAGGCTGCTGCAGAGGACTTGGCCTCTACAATCACCCGACCTCAACCCAACTGAGATGGTTTAGGATGAGTTGGACGCAGGGTGAAGGCGAAGAGCCGTCAAGAGCTCAACGCCTCTAGGAGCTCCTTCAGACATCTGGAAGCCAATCCAGGTGACACCTTCTGAAGCTGCTTCAGAGATGTCAAAAAGAGGTATAAAGTTGTCATCAGAGTGAAAGGGGGATATTTTGAGGAATCTAAGGTGTAACACATATTCTGTTTTTTGTTCATATGTTTCTTTAGGCCTGTTTCACACATCAGGTTTTTTCAATCAGGCGAGTTCCGGCATGTTTTCTGAAAACCGGATCCGGTAAAAAATAAAACCGGATCTGGTTTTTTACCATAGACTAACAGTAGTGCCGGATCGCGCCGCATTAGCATGCGGCGCGTCTGTTTTTCGCCGTCTGGTCTCAAGCCGGCGTCTAGAAAAAACGTCTCATGTAACGTTTTTTGTCTCCATCGAAAAGGTCGGCGCTTCCGGCGTTTTCTTTTACAATGAAAGTCTATGAGCGCCGCAATGCGCCGGATCCGGTTTTTGACGGATCCAGCGTCCGGATCCGTTTTTTTTTGTCTGGTTTTGGTTTTGTAGCCCAGCCCACAGTGTATATATAGGTATATACAGGAACAGTGTATATATAGGTATATACAGGAACAGTGTATATATAGGTTTTCAGTAGCCAATCATGTTTTGAACCCCAAAAAGGGCGTTTTTAAATACCGGATCCGGCGTAATCCGTCAAAAAACGGATACACCGGAAGAGATGGATCCGGTTTTCCGCTGGATCCGTTAGAATAATCCGGCCAAAAACCGGATTTTACATTTCAAAAACCGGATCAGGCGAGACGCCGCATCGCGCCTGACGCTGAAAAACTGATGTGTGAAAGAGGCCTTACTCCTTGTTTCCATATGTGTTTCTTCGTGGTTTTACTGCCTTCAGTCTGAATCTACAATGTGCACATTCCAATAAGAACAAGCAAAACCATTGCAGGAACAAGCGTGTCTAACTTTTGACTATACAAATACGGAATGCTATGTAGAGAATGTCTGCTATACACAGACTGACTCTCTGTGCTGCACAGACTTGTTTTAGATTCCCACGACTAAGATTCCTGGAGAATGCAGTGCATAAAACAATGTAGCTTCCGGATGCAGATACACAATGGGCGTCAACACCATATAAACTGCATAAGCACAATATGATAGTGAAGGAGCCCACTACACGGTTTCTTTTAAGGTATTATGTACAGTGGGGAAAATAACTATTTGATACGCTGCCTATTTTGCAAGTTTTCCCACCTACAAAGAATGGAGAGGTGTGTATTTTTTATCGTGGATACACTTCACCTGTAAGAGACAGAATCTAAAAATAAAGATCAGAAAATCACATTGTATGATTTTTACATAATTAATTTGCATGAAATAAGTATTTGATACAATAGAAAAACAGAACTTAATATTTGGTACAGAAACCTTTGTTTGTAATTACAGAGGTCAGACGTTTCCTGTAGTTCTTGACCAGGTTTGCGCACAGGGATTTTGGCCCCTTCCTCCATACAGATCTTCTCCAGATCTTTCAGGTTTCGGGGCTGTCGCTGGCAACATTGAGTTTCAGCTCCCTCCAAAGATTTTCTATTGGGATCAGTTCTGGTGACTGGCTAGGGCTCTCCAGGGCCTTAAAATGCTTCTTACGGAGCCAAAAATTAAGCAAATTTGCAAACAATTTTGGTCTCCTATCATTTAGTGTTTGCGGCTGATACATAGACATTTACACACTGTAGGATCTGACTACACACTGCAGACAGTAACCATAAAGACAAGTAGATCTGCATAGGAGCTGTGTACATAAACGGGAGTAAGGTTTTTGTAAAAATCTATACACCATTTAATGGAATATATTGTGAGAATATGGAGAAGGTCACACATAGTTACATGTGTATTTGTGCTCTGAATTACAGGTGTGATGGAAAGTCTGGGTATCGGGCCTGAGGTTTTACTAAAGGAAAACCCACAACTCATATACGCACGGCTGAGTGGATTTGGGCAGTCCGGGAAATATGCAAAATCTGCGGGTCATGACCTTAATTATGTCTCCATCTCAGGTATGTGGAATGGGGTCTGTACATCCTTAAAGAGGACCTCTCATCAGGTCAAAAGTGTCCAGTTTTTTATCTTATTTTATTGCCGTTGTTCCTCTGAGAATTAAATTCTTTGTTTGTTTAATTACATTTTTTCTTTGTATGATTTCCAAGGAGGTTTGTCTCACAGGATCCTCAGGGGCGTGACTTTAAGCTGCTCTGCATAATCATCCTGTGTGCCACGCCCCCTTGTAAGAGCATAAAAATAGACATTAAATTAAAAGCTCATGTGTCTGGAACTATATGGTGGATTTAAAAAAGAAAAAAAGCTAAATAAAACGCAATACTACGGAATAAAATAAAAAGAGAAAAATAAACAATTTTGACCTTTCGACAGGTCTTCTTTAATATTTTATGCAGTGGCAAGGTCTAATAGGACGCAGCATAATAATGCAGTACAGAAGTTTTTCACTGTATTATATGAGCTATCAGGCTTAAAAAAGTAACAAAAAGGCAAAATAAAGGTTAGAAAAATGGTAATAAATGTGTAGAAAAGTGTATCACATTTATCCTCTAACCTATCACTTTATAATGTAAAACAACACGAATTAAAAAACATGAATAATATTTACACGTCCACAATAAAGCCCCTATAAAAAAACATGACGTGGTTTAACCCATGCGCTAAACACTTTAAAAAAAACAACTATCAGAATTGCTGTTATTCAAGAACCCGCCTTCACAAGAAAAAAAATAAAAATGGAATAAAAGGTGATCAAAAAGTGATATGTACACCAAAATTGTACCAATGAAAATGCCAGCCCCTCTTGCCAAAAAACAAGCGCTCCTATAGGGACATCAATGAAGAAAGTGAAACCGTGATGTCTCTGAGAGCACAGTAATAAAAAAAAATAAAGAATGATAAAAATAACTGTGTCCTGAATGGGTTAACACTCTCTGGTTATTTATAGAATGGAATCGAAAACATTCCGGTTTGAATTTGAATGAGGTTCCATCATTTCCAACTGCCGTTCTGGGTGGAGCTTAGGTGTCACATGACTTTGCCTACTTAACGGTCGGGAAAAAAAATTGGTTTGTGACTCCATTTTTAGAGACCTGTAACTTTTTAATTTTTTTTTATCTATGCAGCCTCCTGAGGGCTTGTTTTTTTGCTTGTTTTTTTCCTGCTGAGCTGTCTCTTTATTTGTACCATTTTGTAGTATAAATGATGAAAAATATTTTTATTTCTATAGGAAATGATTGTGTTTTTTTTTACTTTTCAATTTGATGCATTTTGATGAAAATTTAGAGTAAACGTCTATTTGAACGTATAATAGTCCTTGAATGGGGTCACGCAAGCATGACATATACTAATGAATTGCATAGGAGACCTGTACATATCAGGTGCTGTCACTTTAAAGGAATACTCCAAGGTGAAGGAAAGCTGAGTGACAACCAATGTGGCTACCGTACCAGCTAGCACAGCAATCACAATTTTAATTATAGGGTCTTTCTTTGATTTTCCGCTCAATTTTCTAGGTTTGCTCTCAAGACTTGGAAAAAAACACGAGAATCCAACTTTCCCCATGAACATGCTTGCTGACTTTGCTGGGGGAAGTTATACGTGTGCTCTGGGTATCGTCATGTCTCTATTTGAACGTACGCGATCTGGGCGAGGGCAGGTCATTGATTCTAGCATGGTAAGTCCCGCCTACTAGGAGCCACACCAACTCTTCAGTCTGCCCCGCCCACTAGGAGCCAAAACAGCTCTTTAGGCTTCAAAATAAGGTCAGGAATGCCCCACACTTTTATTTTTTATGTAGCAGAGCTGAGTTTGTGATTTTGCCTGAGTCACTTTGTTAGGACAGACGTTGGCCATAGGACTGTAGGTCCATCTAAAATTATCTTAATCAGAAGCTTTTCCCTGTACACAGGTAAGACGAGCCGAGATAGAAGGCCAATGACAACTTCAACTCTGCTACATGTGAGTGATTAATACAATGCAAACTATCAGTAGTCAATGCGGCAGCAGAGATGTGAACAGGCACAGTGTGTGCTTATAATACCACCCAGTGGTACAGCGGGGGTTACCACATACGGGACAAGTATTGTGCCCCCTAAACCAGTAATAATTCCCCCTAAATTCTCCCTTATAAAACAATTAATTCTACCTTGAGTGCCTTGTATAGAAAGTAGTTCACCATTTTTCCTACTTAAATGCAAGTATTTGGATCTAAAAGTTATTCTTATAAATAGGTTTCAGTACAGTTGATGCACCGTTTGCCTTTTATAGCTACTGTCTTGCACTGTACATTACTGGCTGCAGAATGAGTCAACTGAGAATCCAACAGTGAGCTCATTCTGAAGGGAGAGTAAATATGCAGGAAATCAAAGAGCCTGTAAAAACTAAAACAGTGCAAACTTGTTAGGAATCAATAGCAAAAATGATTATTTTTTTTGTCCAAAATACATTCATTTAAGTAAAGAGAAAATAAATAAATTGTCCCCAGAGATGAATAATCACTTTAATGCCGAGTGCCCCCTCAAAAAGTATAATGTTATCTTTGTGCCAGCCCAATGAAAAAATAATTGAGGCGCATAGTGAACTGGTACAGGAGGCGTAATACCGTGGTGGGCTCCAATCTATTACACTATATACAGATGTGTGAAAAAGTGTTTGCCCCCCTCCTGATTTCCTATTCTTTTACATGTGTGTCACACTTAAATGTTTCAGATCACCAAACTAATGTAAATATTAGACAAAGATAACACAAGTAATCACAAAATGCAGTTTATAAATGAATGTCTTTATAATTAAGGGAAAAGAAATCCAAACCTACAGGGTCCTGCTTGAATAAGTGATTTCCCCCTAAACCTAATAACTGTTTGGGCCGCCCTTAGCAGCAACAACTGCAGTCAATTGTTTGTGATAACTGGCAATGAGTCTTTTACAACACTCTGATGGAATTTTGGCACACTCATCTTTGCAGAATTGTTGTAATTCAGCCACATTGGAGGGTTTCTGAGCATGAACGGCCTTTTTAAGGTCATGCCACAGCATCTCAAACGGACTAAGGTCAGGACTTTGACTAGTCCACTCTAAAGTCTTAATTTTGTTTTTCTTAAGCCATTCAGAGGTGGATTTGCTGGTGTGTTTTGGATCATTGTCCTGCTGCATAACCCAAGTGCGCTTCAGCTTGACGTCACGATCAGATGGCCGGATATTCTGCTTCAGGATTTTTTGGTAGACAGCAGAAATTATTGTTCCTTTTACCACATCAAGTCTTCCAGGTCCTGAAGCAGCAAAAGAGCCCCAGATCGTCACACTACCGCCACCATATTTTACTGTTGGTATGATGTTCCTTTTCTGATATGCTCTATTACTTCTGCCCCAGATGTAAGGGGACATACACCTTCCAAAAGTTCAACTTTTGTTTCGTCAGTCCACAGAGTATTCTCCCTAAAGTCTTGGGGATCGTTAAGATATTTTCTGGCAAAACTGGGACGAGCCTTTATGTTCAGCAGTGGTTTTCGTCTTTGAACTCTGCCATGCAGGCCATTTTTGCCCAGTCTCTTATGGTGGAGTCATGAACGCGGACCTTAACTGAGGCAAGTGAGACCCTCAGATCTTTGGCTGTTGTTGTGGAGTCTTTTGTGACCTCTTTGATGAGTCGTCGCAGCACTCTTGGGGTAATTTTGGTCGGTCAGCCACTCCTGGGAAGGTTCACCACTATTACATGCTTTCAGCATTTGTGGATAATGGCTCTCAATGTGGTCTACTGGAGTTCCAAAGCTTTACAAATTGCTTTATAACCTTTTCCAGACTGATAGATCTCAATTACTTTGTTTCTCATTTGTTCCACAGAATTTCTTTGAAACGTGCATGATGTCTAGCTTTTGAAGATCTTTTTGTCTACTTTACTTTGTCAGGCCGGTCCCAGTTAAGTGATTTCTTGATTGAGAACATGTGTGGCAGTAGTCAGACCTGCATGTGACTAGAGAAATTGAACTCCGCTTCCCAAAGATGTGATAAATCACAGTTAATTTATGTATTAAGGTGGGAGGGGGCAATCAGTTTTTCTCACAGGGCCCTGTAGGTTTGGATTTCTTTTTCCCCTTAATAATAAAGACATTCATTTAAAAACTGCATTTTGTCTTTCCTTGTGTTATCGTTGTCTAATATTTACATTTGTTTGGTGATCTGAAACATTTAATTGTGACAAATATGGAAAAGAATAGGAAATCAGGAAGGGGGCAAACACTTTTCAGACAACTGTATATACTTAGCCCATATAAAAATCATACCTATAATACAGATTTTAGTCATTGAGTTGTATATATAAAAAATGTTTTATGTATGTATGTAAATGGGGGTCCCCCGTGCACCCTTAGTATAGCCAAGAGCTTAATGTTTCCCATTATCAGCACCTCTCTTTATGTTTACTGACAGTTCTCGCTTTGAAGCGCTGTCTCATCCCTGCATGCACTGACACTGCAGGGGCCCAGTTTTCATCCCTCTCTTGTCTGCGTCGGCCACTCACTGCACACAGGATAACACAGTAGCTGGTGGCCAGTGCTGACGGGAGAAGGATGGGATTGCGTTCTTGCATTGTCAGTGTGTGCACTCTGATCCATCTCGTCTGTCTGCAGCAGCGGCAGACAGAAGAGGGATCCGAAAGCACCTGCACACTGAGACTGTGTGTGGTCTTGGCTTCCCCAGTGTCAGTGTGTGTTGGTCTCTCCTGTCTGCAGCCGCTGCTTGCTTCACTCAGGAGAACACATTATTAACAGGTGGCCCCTGCAGACCAGAGAGATGGATTAGAGTGCACTGACACTGTGTGTGTGCTCTCGGCTCCTGCAGTGTCATTGTGTGCAGGGCTGGGGCTTTAATTCAGAAGGTGCTCCAAAGTAAGTGCTGTTAATCAATATAATGGGAGGTGTGGAAGGTTGTAATTGAGGGGGTGGAACAGTGCACTAATCTGTAGGCCACACCAATAGTCACTGAACTCTAGGCCTCACCCATGGTGCACTGAACTCTAGGCCACACCAATAGTGCACTGAACTCTAGGCCACACCAATAATGCACTGAACTCTAGGCCTCACCAATGGTGCACTGAACTCTAGGCCTCACCAATGGTGCACTGAACTCTAGGCCTCACCAATGGTGCACTGAACTCTAGGCCACACCAATGGTGCACTGAACTCTAGGCCTCACCAATGGTGCACTGAACTCTAGGCCACACCAATGGTGCACTGAACTCTAGGCCACACCAATGGTGCACTGAGCTCTAGGCCTCACCAATGGTGCACTGAACTCTAGGCCTCACCAATGGTGCACTGAACTCTAGGCCACACCAATGGTGCACTGAACTCTAGGCCTCACCAATGGTGCACTGAACTCTAGGCCACACCAATGGTGCACTGAACTCTAGGCCTCACCAATGGTGCACTGAACTCTAGGCCTCACCAATGGTGCACTGAACTCTAGGCCACACCAATGGTGCACTGAACTCTAGGCCTCACCAATGGTGCACTGAACTCTAGGCCTCACCAATGGTGCACTGAACTCTAGGCCACACCAATGGTGCACTGAACTCTAGGCCTCACCAATGGTGCACTGAACTCTAGGCCTCACCAATGGTGCACTGAACTCTAGGCCTCACAATGGTGCACTGAACTCTAGGCCACACCAATGGTGCACTGAACTCTAGGCCACACCAATGGTGCACTGAACTCTAGGCCACACCAATGGTGCACTGAACTCTAGCCACCAATGGTGCACTGAACTCTAGGCCTCACCAATGGTGCACTGAACTCTAGGCCACACCAATGGTGCACTGAACTCTAGGCCACACCAATGGTGCACTGAACTCTAGGCCACACCAATGGTGAGCTAAAGTTCTCTCATTTGCAGATGTAATAAAACTATTTTTTACAGTGTCTTGAAAAAGTATTCATACTCCATGAACTTTTCCAAGTTACACCTACAAACTTAAATATCTTTTGTGGGATTTTCGGTGATATAGCAACTCAAAGTAGCAAATATTTTTGAAGTGTAAAGGAAATAATACATGATTTTCTAAATATTTGGAAAATATAAATCTGAAAATTGTGACATGCAATTGTATTAATTAGTACATTGAGTCCACCTGGGTGTAATTTATTCTCATATTGGACTGACCTAGAGTTCTCCTGACTGGAGCGTGACAGCTGCACAAAAGTACATCATGTTGTCATGCTCAGGTCAGGAGAGGTGCCGGGCCAGTCCGAGCACTGTGATGTGATCTTCGCACGAGAAATTTGTACGTATGTCTGCGCCCTTAATCGAATAATCCACAAATCTGGCCTTTACGTGAGAATGGCAATAAGAAAGCCATTTTTGAAAGCAAGCCATAAGAAGCCCAGTTTTGTAGTTGCAAAAAACAAGTAGGGGACAGCAACCATGTGGAAGAAGGTGCTTTGCTCAGATGAGAGCAAAGTGCGAAATGCTGTGTGTGGAGGAAAACTAGCACTGCCAATCACCCTGAAAACACCATCCCTACTGTCAGACATGTTGGTGTCAGCATCATGCTGTGGGGAGGCTGTTCTTCATAAGGGACATAGAAGTTGGTCAGAGTTGATAGGAAGATGGATGAATCTAATTCAGGGCAATCCTGGAGAAGAACCTGTTAGAGTCTGTAAAAGACTTGTGACTGGGGCGTAGGTTCAGCAGGACAACGATCCTAAACATCCTGCCAGAGTAACAATGGATGGTTTAGATCAGAGCATATTCCTGTGTCACAGTCCAGGCAGAATTTCCAGAGAATCTGTGATAAGACGTGAAAATTGCTGATCTCTGACGACTCCATCCAATCTCGGTGAGCGCAAGCGAGTGTGCAAAGAAAGGGCACAAATGTCACCTCTAGATGTGCAAAGCTGGAGAGACAGACTCCAAAAGACTGCAGCAGGAATGCAACAAAAGGTGGTCCTACAAAGTATTGACTCGGGGCTGAATATAAATGCACGTCGCAATGTTCAGATTTAATTTTTGTAAATATCTACAGAACCCCAAGTATCATTTCCCTTACCCGTCACAAATACTTGTTAATTTGTGTTGGTGTCACATAAAATCCCAGTAAAATACATATAAGTTTGTGGGTGTAGGTTCACCATTGTGTCATCTAGACAGCACCAGCCCTGAAATAAGTAGCGGAGCATCTACTCGCTCCACGAGCAGCTTCTCCGAGGACCAATATTGTGGCCAGTGCCATATTTCATGCCGTCTGTGCTGCCTGCTGTCAGGGCACATGAAACGGTTAATTGGTTCGATCCCCAGCCCCGGCGCGCGCTTGTCTCTGGATCTCCCCGCCGGCCTCTTCCACCTTCATCCTATGTTACTGAGACGCTCTCTGCCGCCGTGGAGGATTAAGGTAAAGCCCAGATCCTGTAATATTTGCACCAGGCAGATGCCATGTGGCTTTAGAGCTAATTATCCTTTATGGAACGTGCAGAAAGAAACAAGATAGGTGTAGCAGAGCTGTGTTTGTCAGGTAGCGGAGCATAGAATTTTACTTATAAAAGGATAAAGTGGAAAAAAAAGAGTTACCGTATATAATAAAAATTTTAATCCCCCAACTTTTTCTTCATGTAAAAATAAATAATAATTTAAAAAAAAAAAATCATATTTGGCATTGTTGCATCTGCAAAAATCCGACCTATCAAAATGTTAAACTAATTAACCCTTAAGGCATGTTGTGGCTCTTGGAAGAAAGCGAGGAAAAAACAGCCTTTGAGAGAAAGGGTTACAAAAGCAAAAAACCAAATAACATTCACCCCGTCTTTTCCCTACAAATCCATTGATCACCATCCGGCGATCCTCCAGTTTTTTGCAAACTAACCAGCGCCAACTGCGTGAATTCTGCAGCCAATCGGTGGCCTCAGCTGATCTTTGTCACAATGAATAAGATCCGATTATTTGGATTTAATTATTAAAAATCTAATCTCATTATGGCAGCACTACAATCTTGGCTTCACTCTTCTAGTTAAGAGAAGTGAGACCCCTGGTAATGTATTTGGTGTTGAAGATTGCCTGGGCAGGGTGAAAACTGAGGAAGCGCGCTCATTAATAATGCATTACACCTCGTTACCGCTCGTTAGTACATTCTCCAGTTATTTATGTAAATATCTAATGTGAGAAAGCAAACAAGTATATTGTGTTTTCTTTGCTCGCACCTTTCCTAAAAAAAATCAATAAACAGAGAAATTAATGTTTACAGCAGAATAAACAAAGTGGGGTGAGGCTCCTGCTGGTGATAGATATTAGGGAGATGTATATATCTCGCACATAATTGTACCCCAATTAAAGCGGTTGAATCCACTATTAAAGTGTATGAAGAGATAAGCGGCCACCGGGTCAGATGTGGCACCACTTATTAATTTCTCATCCTAATCCCATACACCCTATATAGTAAAATAATTTATTATGTTCTGCGTTTCCATTAACTGCAGTATTTCCCTTTTTTTCAAGGTGGAAGGTGCCGCCTATCTGGGGTCATTTGTGTGGAAGTCACAGAAGTTAGGACTGTGGAGCAGACCTCGGGGCGAGAACATGCTGGACGGTGGAGCGCCGTTCTATAACACATACGTGACCGTGGATGGAAAGTACATGGCTGTGGGAGCTATTGAGCCCCAATTCTATAAAGAACTTTTGAAGGGTAAGTTATTAAAACACACAAATCCCAGTCCTTGCAGTTTCACTAGTAACACCTGGCTCAGTGCTTGCAGCTTACATAACACCACTGAGCTCAGTGCTTGCAGCATCACAGATAACACCCACTGAGCTCAGTGCTTGCAGCTTTAAAAATAATACCCACTGAGCTCAGTGCTTGAAGCTTCACGATAACACCACTGAGCTCAGTGCTTGCAGCTTCACAGATAACACCCACTGAGCTCAGTGCTTGTAGCTTCACAGATAACACCCACTGAGCTCGGTGCTTGTAGCTTCACAGATAACACCTACTGAGCTCATTGCTTGCAGCTTCACAGATAACACCCACTGAGCTCAGTGCTTGCAGCTTCACAGATAACACCCACTGAGCTCAGTGCTTGCAGCTTTACAAATAATACCCACTGAGCTCAGTGCTTGAAGCTTCACAGATAACACCCACTGAGCTCAGTGCTTGCAGCTTCACAGATAACACCCACTGAGCTCAGTGCTTGTAGCTTCACAGATAACACCCACTGAGCTCGGTGCTTGTAGCTTCACAGATAACACCCACCGAGCTCAGTGCTTGCAGCTTCACAGATAGCACCCACTGAGCTCAGTGCTTGCAGCTTCACAGATAGCACCCACTGAGCTCAGTGCTTGCAGCTTCACAGATAACACCCACTGAGCTCAGTGCTTATAGCTTCACATATAACACCCACTGAGTGCAGTGCTCGTAGCTTCACAGATAACACCCACTTAGCTCAGTGCTTATAGCTTCACATATAACACCCACTGAGTGCAGTGCTCGTAGCTTCACAGATAACACCCACTGAGCTCAGTGCTTGAAGCTTTACAGATAACTCCCACTGAGCTCATAGCTTGCAGGTTCACAGGAAGCATTCACAGAGCTTAAGGGTATGCCTGTCATGTGTGCATCGCCACGAAGATCGTCGCGGTTGCACATTCTGACTTCTCACAGCTGAGTTGCTGTTTCTTTGTGTTTGGCAGTTAGGGAGTTAATTCTGTCTGTGCTCGGTTCTGGGACTGGGTGCAGTTTCTCCCGGCTGCAATTAATTATTTGTTGATTGGTTTCCTTTAAATCTCTGGTTGTCTGTGTTGGGAGTTGCCAGTGAAATTCTTCATGCAGACCACAGATAGGATTGTATCTGTATAGACTTAAGTTAAAGAGCTCCTTAGTTGTTTTAAGCTCACCTTGCTTAGAGTTTAATATCCCAGATCATTTATGTTCCTTCTGTGTTTGAGTGTGTATGCAAGTCTGTGTTTTCTCCAGTCTGTCTTATATGTCTAATCTGTGTATTTAGCAGAGATCAGCCCATATCCCTTTGGTGGTAATCAGTATCCTTCTTAGGACTGATTACAGGGTTCAGGGACTGATAGGAGACAGGGTTAGGCTGGAGACTTGGACCTCTGAACCATTATCAGTACCTCCAAGGTGAGGGATTAGTTAGGACCCCAGTTTAGGGTCAGGTTAGACCCCGGTCCTCCTCTTTCCTGTGACAGTGTATCAAGTACTCAAGATTAACCTGAGTTCAACGGATATCGTGTCAGGTAAATCTATTCTATATTTACATGCTGATGTTGCTAATCTATATGTTGTATAGAGTGTTGTTCTTTTAAGAATAGTTTACTGACATTGTACACATATCATAAGACCGCGTGACAATGCCACACTGAACAATATCGCTAACGGGATCGCTAAAAAACGTCACTATTTAGCAATCCCGTTAGCGATGTTGTTCAGTGCGGCAGCTGCCAGCGACGAGCTTCCTGCTGTGATCTCGCTCGTCGCTGGAATCGTTCCGGACCCTATTTTCTCGTCGGCGCTCCCGCTGGGTAAGTATATATCGCTAGTGTGGCACCTTTTCTTAGCGATTTAGCGGTACTTTTGTACCGCTAAAGTCGTTAAGAAGATCGCTAACGGCGATAGCGTCGTTAACTATATCGCTAAATGTGGCCGCACTTAGCGATATAGAAACAATCCCGCTAGCGATCGCATTAGTATGCGTCGTTATCGTGATCGCTAGCGGGATTGTTTAGTGTGGCAGTACCTTTAGAGCTTGAAGATTAACTAGTATCTCCCACTGAGCTCAGAGCTTTTAGCTTCTCAGATAACACCTACTGAACTCAGATCTTGCATCTTCACAATTGAGACCCACTGCACTCAAAGCTTGCGGTATAACAACTCACACACACTGAGCTTGAAGTTTCCCAAGTAACTCATAGCTTGCAGGTTCATAGGTAACACCCACTGAGCTCAGCACTTGGATTTTCACAGGTAAGACCAACTGAGCTCAGTGCTTGCAGCTTCACAGATAACACCCACTGAGTTCATAGCTTGCAGGTTAACAGGTGACATTCACAGAACTTAAGGCTGGGTCTCACATAGCGATACACCAGCGATCCCGACAACGATCAGGATCGCTGGTGTATCGCTACATTATCGCTGCTGAGCTGCCAAACAAGCAGCTCAGGCAGCCATCAGTACAAGCGACACTGCGGGTAACATCGCTTAGTTACCCGCAGTGTACCTTGGATACCAGCGCCCTGATGCAGGGAGCTGGTAACCAAGGTACACATCGGGTTTCCAGGCACTGCGCGGTGCCTGGAAACCCGCTGTGTACCTTGGTTACGAGCTCCCTGCATCAGGGCGCTGGTATCCAAGGTACACATCGGGTTTCTAGGCACAGCCCCTCGCCTGGAAACCCGCTGTGTACCTTGGTTACCAGCGGATCGCTGGTCTCCCGCCTGTCACACGCAGCGATGCGTGCCTGTCAGCGGGAGACCAGCGATCAAAAAAATGTCCAGGACATTCAGAGACGATCAGCGATACCCGGCAGGGGGGCTGATCGTCGCTGAATGTCACACACAGCGATATCGCTGGTGAGCTCGCTGCTGCGTCACAAAACTAGAGACTCAGCAGCGATCTCGCTAGCGAGATCGCTGTGTGAGACGGGGGCTTTAGTGTGGCATACCCTTTAGAGCTTGAAGATTAACTAGTGTCTCGCTCAGAGCTTTTAGCTTCTCAGATAACACCTACTGAACTGAGATCTTGCATCTTCACAATTGAGACCCACTGCACTCAAAGCTTACAGTATAACAACTCACACACTGAGCTTGAAGTTTCCCAAGTAACTCATAGCTTGCAGGTTCATAGGTAACACCCACTGAGCTCAGCACTTGGATTTTCACAGGTAAGACCAACTGAGCTCAGTGCTTGCAGCTTCACAGATAACACCCACTTCACAGATATCTCCCATTGAGCTCAGAGCATTTAGCTTCTCAGATAACACTGAGTGAGCTCAGATCTTGCATCTTCACAATTAAGACCCACTGAGCTCAAAGTTTGCAGCATGACTCGCACACACTGAGCTTGAGAGATTGAAGATTCACAAGTAAAGGGTATGCCACACTAAACAATATCGCTAACGGGATCGCTAAAAAACGTCACTATTTAGCGATCCCGTTAGCGATGTTGTTCAGTGCGGCAGCTTCCAGCGACGAGCTTCCTGCTGTGATCTCGCTCGTCGCTGGAATCGCTCCGGACCC
Organism: Oophaga sylvatica; assembly: GCA_033576555.1. Taxonomy (NCBI): domain Eukaryota; kingdom Metazoa; phylum Chordata; class Amphibia; order Anura; family Dendrobatidae; genus Oophaga; species Oophaga sylvatica. The sequence goes on along the minus strand of JARQOD010000001.1, from coordinate 987,315,491 downwards.
TATTTCATCGCTGGCGCTCCCCTGGGTAAGTATCTAATCGCTGTGTGGCACCTTTTCTTAGCGATTTAGCGGTACTTTTGTACCGCTAAAGTCGTTAAGAAGATCGCTAACGGCGATAGCGTCGTTAACTATATCGCTAAATGCGGCAGCATTTAGCGATATAGAAACAATCCCGCTAGCGATCTCATTAGTATGCAACGCTAACGAGATCGCTAGCGGGATAGCTTAGTGTGGCAGTACCTTAACACTAAAGGCACTGTCACACTTAGCGATTGCACTAGCGATCACGACAACGACACGACCTGGCGAGATTGCTATGTGATCGCTAGTTGGCTTCCAAACACATCTCATCAGCGATCTGTATAACGACCTCTGCGGTCGTTGGGAAAACCTAGTCCCGCCTGCGACGCTGGTGAAGTCGTTCATAAAGGGTGTCACACTCAGCGATTCAGGCTCACCAGCGGGACACCAACGACCAAAAAACGGCTCAGAACGTTCATAAGCGATCAGTGACATCTCAGCAGGGGCCACATCGCCGCTACATGTCACACACAGTTAAGTCGCTAACGAGATCGCTACTGCGTCATGAAATCGGTGACGCAGTAGCGATCTCGTTAGCGATCTCGCTTAGTGTGACAGTACCTTTACTGAGCCCAGAGCTTGCAGGTTCATAGGTAACACCCAGTGAGCTCAGGGTTGTCAGTTTCACAGGTAGCACCCACCAAGCTTAGAGCTTTCAGCTTCACGGGTCCACCCACTAAGCCTAGCGCTTGCATTTTTACAGGTAACACCCACTGAGCTCAGTGCATGCAGCCTCACAGGTTGAGCTTAGAGCATGCCGTTTCACAAGTAACACCCACTGAGCCCAGTGCTTGCAGTTTCACTTGTTGCAACCACTGATTTTGTCACCAATATCTGCAGCGTCAAATATACTGGATTTTGGAATTGCATTAGTTAAATGAAAAGTAGTGAATTTCTCAATGAGCCTTTTATCCCAGAACTCATCCTCCATGACTGTGAGGCTTATTAACGATAAGAATTTCAGGCTTGGTCCATGCTCAGGTGTCCGCACAGCGCGCAGTCCAGGACTGGGAGCAGATTGCAGCGAGGTTCTGGGCCATGGCATGAAATGATCCATGTCATCTCTGTCCTGAGCTCAGGAGATAAGCAGCGCTGTGTGTCGGCCGGGTCGCAGTAAATGACATTCACTGACTTTTGTCTCCGGCTCGATGTGACGGAGTGATGAAGCAGGGAAGGGGGATAGCCGCCGCTCGCACATCTCCGGTGGTTAGGATTGTACGGCGTCCGTTCTCCTCGGCATTCAGCGCTGCTCATGTAGGTGTGCCGAGCTACAAGGGGGTTGTGTTGTGTGCTGGACGTGACATCAACTACACCTTGACTCGGCCGGAGCTGCCTCAGGTCTGTGCCACTACTTTTAACCACTTGTTGACTTTCGAAAGCCTGAAACTTTTTAAAGAAACTCAACATGGTAGAAATTATTAGGGTGAGTTTCCACGTCAGGAAACGCTGCGTGTTTGGCGCTGTGCGCTGGTGCAGCGCCAAACACGCAGCGTCCAGATGTTCAGCATAGTGGAGGGGATTTCAAGAAATCCCGTCTCCACTATGCGTAACAATACGCAGGTGGCAAACCTGCGTAAACGGACATGCGGCGCGCTTTTTAGACCGCAGCATGTCCTCGCTATTGCGGCGACGGTGCGTCGCCGCAACAGAATTAACACAGGGCTATGTAGCCCTGCGCTCTTTCCGGAGGTGTTTCGGAGGTGTCCTGAACACCTCCGAAAGATCGCGCGTCAGAAAGGGGGCGGGCTTAGACGGAGCGGAATTTCCGCTCCGTCCAAAGCGCTATGGTTCCGGACCGTGGAACCATAGCCTTATGTTCTTTCTTTTGAGTGTTTATTAGCATTTTTTTGCACTGAACACACCCTTAGGGTATGTGCACACTTGGTTTTCTTAGTAGCTTTTTGGAGCTGTTCCTGAAAACCACATTGAAACAGTTAAAAGACTCTTCCTTTTCATTCCTTGTACAACCCTAATGCTTTTCAAACGTTCAAGTTTTTTCAATATTTTTTTTTCTGCTTTTTTTCTGAACACCCGGTTGGAAAAAATAAAGCGTGCAGTGGTCACCTGATGACGGCTTAAAAACGACTGTAAAACTTTCAAGACTTTTTAAAAGTTGCATTTCCCCTTTAATATATAACCAGTCTGCATTCAGCTTTTGAGCTCCTCCTAGTGGTGGCTGCGGGTAGCTCCTTTCCATAGAGAGGATTTCTATCTGCACTTCTTTAAAGCAGCTCCTGATGGTATACTCTCTTGTTTCGCGGCCAGGGGGAGAACAATGGCAGAATGGTCTTCCATGATTGTCTTGTTGAGAGTCTATAAGAAATAATTACTTGTGTAGAGATAGAGACCACCGTGAGATCCCAGGACATTTTCTTGCCACCTGCACTTGTTGCCCCCACCATGGCTACATATCAGTGCACTGGGAGGTTCTGCAGATAACACAGGGGTTAATCTTATCCTCACCTGTGTCATTTTAAGATGGGGACAGCTAGGGTAGGACTTATACTAGAGGATGGGATTCATACTGCAGACTGATAGTGGGGGGAGGCTCCTGCTGCAGCAAGACTTCTTACAGGATGGAAAGGAAGATGATGAACAAGGAAATGGGATAATAGAAAAGGAAGAGGTTAAAGGCTCATTCAGACCTGTGTGCAAATCAGTATGAGATCGGTTCACAATGTACGGACTGGCCGTGGTCCTCCTGACCCGAGCGGGACGGCCTCATAGAAACAATGGCTGTGGGTTGAAGACTCGTTCTGCTCACAGCTACTCCTCCCGATCCTGCTGTACGTATTCTCAGATCAAGGCCGGCGTGGAGAAGGGAAAACAATGTCTGCCAGTCACCTCTGCCCTTGCCAGACATAAGGATTGGGCATCAAAATTAAATATGCCCAATCTCAGACATCATCTGCTGCGGGAAAAACACGTAAGATAGAAGGCTGGTCCCAAATAAATCGGCGGTTTTCGACTCTCCAGTTCTGAGTTGAGTGGGAGCTTTAAGGTCTACGTCACCTTTTTGCAGACGACAATGCATTCTCTCTGTTATCAGCCGGGGTGGCGCTGACTGTATCCTCTCAATGGGATGAGTGACCGGTCCTGTAGAAAATCCCTTCACTTTCTTGGCCTCTGATCTACTTTTACAAGAGGCCAAATAGCATAAATTTAGTTTGGGGTCATTGAAAGAAATGAGGGTCTGGGATGGTCGCCATGACCATTAACCCATTGTGCTGCGGCCCCGTCGTGCAGGGAGCCGCTCGGAGGACTCGCTCCGTCCTTGGAAGAACTCTCCTTTCCGTCTTATCCTCCTTGTATCAGTAATTTTCCTATATTTCACGTCTGTTCGGCAACCGCGGTCCACCGCTAATTTTTGGATTTCATCTTCCTACCGGCATTTTATAGTCTTCTGTCATTTTCTGGCCGATATCCAATTATGTTGAACGCATGCGAATATATTATTTTGCTGTTTTGCCGCATTAAATCCACTTTTTCTGTTAATGGAATAATTTGGCGTCAGGGTTTCAGATAATGCGTGGGATTCATCGTTATCTTTCAGGAACGCTCCATATTAGATTACTTTGTCCCCGCCGAGGCGCCGGATTTACCGTGTACCTTTTTGTTGCTCTACTTAAGAAGCCTTTCCATTTTTCCTTTTCGGATGTGAATGCCGAGCGCTCAACTACCGGACCGCTGATCTATTCTGGGGGAGGAGGGAGACGCGGCTGACAAACGTGAATGAGACTCATATTGTCTCCGGAAATCACGTGAAGCCCATTAATAAGAAGAGGTATTCTCCCGCCAAGGGCAGAGCAGCCGTCCTGTGTTACACGTGCAGCTTGTGACTGTTATGTCTTCAGTTTTGGAATGTTTTGTATTGTATGGAATGTTCCCATTGTCTTAACCCTGTAAAAATGACCTTTTTTATTTTTTTTGCCTTTATTATTGAGTTATTATTCTTTAGGGACATGTTTTTGAAGCATGACATTATTAATGGCACTTTTTTGAGACGCATACAACTTTCTGACTGAGTTTTATTAATTTCTTGAACAAAAATGGCAATTTCAGCATAGATTTTTGCAAGAAGAAATTTGTACTATTCACCTTGCAGCATATATATATATAATATTAAAGTTGAGCAAGATTGGCAGGACCCTAGTCCAGTTGTTATATGGGTAGTCCGTGGCCTCTGGACCAGGACAGTATCCCTTTTTCCAGAGTCTCAATAGCATTTCTGCATCTCACCACAACAACCATGTTGTGCCAGGCCTACTAATCAGAAGAGATGTCTGCAGGATATTTGCAGGGCGGTGGTCCGGCCGTCACAGACTATCAGGGGACACCTGGATCAAGGTTCTGCAAATATTTTTGCTCAACTCTATTTTTTAAGTTTTACTACTTCTGTAACTGAAAAACTTTTTGCAAAAAAAATCTGATTTATTTTTATATGACATTTTTCTGACACCGATACCTTTTGTCTAACAACCAAGGTGCTGTGATAGCTTTAGACCAAGGCATCTAAGGGGTGTGATCCAGGCCACTGCAGCAGCACGTCAGTTACAGCTTGGGTGTCATGGGTTTACCGTGACAGAGAGGAGCCAGAAGACCGCAGCGACAGATTTCTCCTACTTCTGCACTGGTTAGAAGCACTTCACTTTCATATTAAACGGTGCAGGTTTATTTTAGCAGTGCACGGGTTAATCTGCTCAGTTGAGAGCTCCTGGAAGCTTTCCTGCATTAAGGCTCTCAGCTGTGCACTGTTAGCCACTCCCATCTCCTATATAATCTGGGTCCTGGCTATCACTCATTGTCAGAACTAGCTTTTGCTGCATGACTGGAAGTTGTTGGTGGTTGTTATTGGAGAAGGCGTTTGGCGGATTTATCTGTGACTGTTGCTAGGTTTAGGGTGTGTTTATTTCCCCTCCTTTTCTTACTTTAGTTTTACCCCATCCTTCACTCCCCGGTGCATTCCTCTGTTGTCTGTGTGTGTATATTTGTATGTTTGGTATTTTTCTTTATCCCTGTTTGTGTTACCTCATTAGTCTGGTTGGTGTATTACGGTACACAACTACTCACCTCTTCCCTGAGTAGGGGAAGGTTACAGACTGAGGGCAGATTCAGAAACTAAGGCAAGGTAAGTGGCCCTGGCGTCTTCACCATCAGAAGTAATTCGGGGAACAGGGTGAGCTAGGACATGCCTAGTGTTAAGGACAGGTAAGGAGCCCCTGGTCCAGGGATACCTGACAACAGAACCGTGAAATTGGGTCTTTGATGATCAAACAGATACAGCTCGGCTAGAAATGCCAATATTGCTTTGAAGTCTGGATCTATTATTTACAAAAAGGAATTGGGCAGAGTTAAGGGGTCTGTAGACATAGAAGGAAAGAATAAAGCAGAATAATAGGATTGCTGATGCCTGTGCACAATCTGCATCAGTTATGATTAGTGATGAGCGAGTATGCTCTTGCTCTGGTTTTCTCGAGCATGCTCAGGTGATCTCTGAGTATTTTGGCATGCTCAGAGATTTAGTATGTGTCGCCGCAGCTGCATGATTTGCGGCTGCTAGACTGCCTGAATACATGTGAGGATTGCCTGTTTGTTAGGGAATCCCCACATGTTTCAGCCTGTCTAGCAGCCGCAAATCATGCAGCTGCGGCGACACTAATTCTCCGAGCACGCCAAAATACTCGGAGATCACCCGAGCATGCTCGGAAAAACCCGAGCAACGAGCATACTCGCTCATCACAAGTAATGAGCAGTTCTACAACTTTCTAATAAACTTGTTTCAATTCTTCATCATTTTCTTCTCCGCAGGACTCGATCTCGATCCTTCCGACCTTCCCGATCAGATGAGCTTTTCTGATTGGCCCGAAATGAAGAAGCAATTTGCCATACTGTTTTTGGAAAAGACGCAAGATCAGTGGTGTCAGATCTTTGATGGCACGGATGCATGTGTGACGCCGGTCTTATCCTTCGACGATGTCGCAACCCACCAGCACAATAAAGAGCGAGGATCTTTCTTCTCTAACGATGAAGGGGACGTGAGTCCGCGGCCGGCCCCGCTGCTCTCCAGAACCCCCGCAGAGCCGTCCTCCAGCAGGGATCCTTTCATCGGGGAGCACACAGATGAAGTGCTGGCAGAACACGGCTATAGTGCTAAAGAAATTTCTGATCTTAAATCTTCTAGAGTGATTTCGTGCCATAACCCGAAATCTCAGCTCTAACCTCACATCATGGAAGACACGAGCAGCCGTGTCATCTATAAGTAATAACTGGATCATTACTGGTGATTTTGATAAGAAAATACTATAAAATAATCTATATTTGAGAAATAAGACTTTAATTAAATAAGAATTTTTTTATATTCTGTTTCCTTTTTCTAATGTTCTTCTAGTGTGTTGGTATTTAGCAGTGCACAAACAAAGGGGCTCGAGTTGCAATGGTCGCTGTCATCTCAGCTAATTTAGCATAAATCAATAGTGAATATAAAAAAGCAACACACTGAGCAATCAGATTACTGCTGCCTGTTAAAGTTTCGAGAGGGGAGGAGAGAGGAGCAAAGATAAGCATGGACACATACAGACCCAGGCTGTTATTATCAAGTGCTTTTTTTCACCCCAGTGTTGGATTCACAGCTGCACAGCTAAGTGCTTCTGTATAATGTCTTCCATGCTGCTACTTTCTGCTATTTTATTTCACCCCAGTGTTGGAATCACAGCTACACAGCTAAGTGCTCTTGTATAATGTCATCCATACTGCTACTTTCTGGTATTTTATTTCACTCCAGAGTTGGATTCACAGCTAAATGCTCACATATAATGTCATCCATGCTACTACTTTCTGGTATTTTTTTAACCCCAGTGTTGGATTCACAGCTACACAGCTAAGTGTTCTTGTATAATGTCATCCATACTGCTACTTTCTGGTATTATATTTCACTCCAGAGTTGGATTCACAGCTAAATGCTCACATATAATGTCATCCATGCTACTACTTTCTGGTATTTTTTTCACCCCAGTATTGGATTCACAGCTAAGTGCTCCTGTATAATGTCATCCATGCTGCTACTTTCTGGCATTTTATTTTACCCTAGTGTTGTATTCACAGCTACACAGCTAAGTGCTCCTGTATAATGTCATCTATGCTGCTACTTTCTGGTATTTTATTTCACCCTAGTGTTGTATTCACAGCAACACAGCTAAGTGATTTTGTATAGTGTCTGTCATCCATGCTGCTACTTTCTGGTATTTTATTTTACCCCAGAGTTGAATTCACAGCTACACAGCTAAATGCTGCTATATAATGTCAATAATGCTGCTACTTTCTTGTGTTTTCTTTCTCCTCAGAGATGGATTCATAGCTACACTGCTCTGTAATGTCTTCCTTGATACGTCTGCTTCCGAACATGTACTACATAGAAACAGGAGAGCAGGAATCCCTCATGTCTGTGTGCTGTGTATGGGACACATCATATGAGCTAGTCCCCATCCACAGCTCAGTGTAACTCACCTGTCCTGACTTTTTTAACCTGGCAAACAACTCTGGCATAATCACCCAAGGCCTTTTTAAGGCTGGATCAGTCAGATGTCAGCTGTCTGTTTAGTACTGTATGTACTCAAGCATAGCTCTAAGTCAGTTACCACATGTTCATCACAAATTAAAGAGACACAGTCATGTGAAAAAATGCTATTAACCTGCATATATGGGGTTATCCTACAGCCTAATAGCGTTCAGGACCTGCCCGGCACTGTAACTTTATTCCTCCTGTTAACGTTCGGGTTTCAGTCATGGAGACAGCACCCAGGGCCGCCATCAGTGCATTACTGCCATTACAGGTGTATGGGGCCCGGTGAGCAGAGCAATGAGGGGGACCCGGACTGGGTGAGACCCGCTGCACACCCTGCATTGGGGCAGCACAACCAAGACATTGTATAAACGGCGTGGCAGACTGTGTGGCACGCTGGGGCCCGGGCTAATTACTTTGCTTTATATAAGCCCAGGGCCCCCAGTCACTCAGCCGCTGCTAATTACATTGTATGGTCGCAGCAGAGGGGGCCAGCCACTTCTGACACCAGTGACATCAGGAGCTGCCAGCGCACCCCAGGCCCTTGCAGCACATTATATGTAGGAGTTGAGGGCCCGAAAGTGATGAGGCGCGCTCTCCCACTCGGCCGTCAAACCGTCCAACACAAGCTACTTTTCTAATAGACTGGTACATCCAGAAGAGATCCCTTTTCAGCAGTCTCCTCATTATCATAACAGGCAGGATTACAGTGAGAGATAACGGACTCCACCATTCACAGTAGGTAGTGTCACAGCTCACCTCTACCCCCTTCCTGCCCAATGACATCTGCTTGTCACTAAACATGAGAACATGTATAGAAAACTGTCCCAAGGAAATAAATCGAGTCCCCTATAATGTCTTGTGCTATATACATGCATTTATCCAAATCTGCTTTCAATTAGTTTAAATAAATGTGTGTGACTCATTCCCTTAAAGAAAAATATACCTAAACAGAGTATTGGATATTTTAAGAAATGTTTAATAGATAAGAGTAGAGTAGGGCCCGGACAAAAGAGTCTACCTTGTTGTGGTGGCTGCTTAAATAATCTTTTGGCTAAGACAAATGCTGCTGGCTATATATGTGATCTGGTGATGGGAGCGGTTAATGTGTGATTGTCGAGGACGTGGTGGAGAAGTGGAATTATTCCAAGAGTGAGATTAGCTACCAGGATGGTGAGCGGGCTGTAAAGTATGTCCTTCAAGGTACAGTTAAAGGATCTGGGAATGTTAGCTGCAAAAAAACAAGACTAAGAGTAGATTTAATAGCTGTCTACAAATATCTGAAGGGAGGTCACAGTGTAGAGGGATCATCATTATTCTCATTTACACATGGAAACATGAGAAGCAATGGGATGAAACTGAAAGGGAGAAGATACAGATTAGATATTAGAAAAAACTTTGACAGTGATGGATCAATGAGTGGAATAATTAAACAAGCAGCACTCTGCAGCGCTATAGCATGCAAACATGAAATATGAAAATTGAATTGCATTACTGCATTAGAATTATGAAAAATTGAGAATGCTTAGCGCATAAATTGGACAATTCATGTGTACCTGGCAGCCACGTTAAGGCGATTCTCGTTTGCCAGGACCTAATGCCAATCCTCTCTTAGACAGTCTACATTTCTTCTGGGAACCTAATGTTAATCCTCTCCTAGAGTGAAGTCTATATCTCAATGGAGGGGTATGATCCTGTTGCAATTAAAAACACCTGAGGCTAAGGGGTGAAGTGCTCAGTGAGAAGGCTAATACAAATATCAAAAAACTGACTGTCACATCCAAACATAAATGTGTGGAACAGGCTGTCAAGAGGTGGTAAGTTCTCCTTAAATGGAAGTCTTCAAACAGAGGCTGGACAGACATATGTCTGAGATGGTTTAGTGACACGATGACCCTGGAGGTCTTTTCCAACTCTAACATTTTAGGATTCCATGACTGAGGAAGGTTTGAGTGGTGGAGGGGGCCCAGGGGTGGAACCTGGGAGGAGTCTCAAGGGGGCCTGAAAATGTTGCCAGTATGGGGCTCTGAAATTCCTGCTGGTGGCGCTGGTGTGGGCTCAGTAACCGCTCAGAGTATAGAGAGTGGCAGCTGTAACCGTGCCCTTAGCATTGACTGACAGTGGCTCATTATTAGGGCCAGCTGTTAGTCCGTGCCGGTGGTGCGATTACAGCTGCTGCTCTCTATACTCTGAGCAGTGACTGAGCCTGTCCTGGCGTCACTCCCACACAGTTTACATCAGTAAATATTTTCAGATTGGATCTTTGGTTCATCGAGATCTGATGTGATTTGTGTTTCCTTAATTTCTATTGAGCAGCGTGCTGTATATTTGCACTGAAATCCCTGCAATTCTCCATATTCTGGTGGATTCTATATTGGCTCCGTTACCCCAATTCACAAAAGCACATTCTTTACAGACACGGAGCATGCATAGAATGGTTGGAAATTGACCATATTTTTCGAATTATAAGAAGCACTTTATTTCCTCAAATTTGGGAGGAAAATGGTGTTGCATCTTATAATTCATATGTAGCTTCCCCGGGTGGTGGCGGGGGACAGCCACGGTGGAGCAGGGTCACAGGAGGCAGGGTCGCAAGATCTTAATATGCGCATTTTCCCAAAGCCCACCGCTTGGAAATCAATGGGAACTTGGAACAATGAGGCTCTGGTAGCAACCTTCTGGGAGGGTCTCTCCGGGCGAATCAAGGACGAACTGGAAGGCAGGGAGATACCAACCTCTCTGGATGACCTGGTGTCTCTAGCAAACAGAATTGACATTAGGTTCCAGGAAAGGACCAAAGAGGTGAACCGCGAGAGAATATCGGTACGCCTGGCTCCCACCTTCCAACGATCGATCATTAAACAAGGTCCTGCTGCGACTTCTTTGCTTGAACCTATGCAGATAGACCAGGTGAAGCTATCCAAGCGCCGCCAAGAGGTTCGTTGGGCCGAAGGGACAAGCATCTACTGCTGCAGCTCCGAACACCTTATTCGTTCCTGTCCTGAGAGACCGGGAAATGCTAGTGCCTAGGGTCTGTAGGAGAGGCTACCCTGGGCAAGACGTCTACCTTTCCATCATTGACCCTGACTGTATCAGTTTCCTGCGGCAAAGAGACTTTTGTTGAATTGGCCAACCTGGACTCTGGCTCCGCAGGTAACTTTGTTCAACAGGCTGTGGTCGAGCGGTATAAGATTCCGGTCCTACATCTTCTGGATTTCTTCAGTGGATGGAAAGCCTATTCCCGAGACCATCCAGTTCATCACGGAGCTCGTGGATCTTTAGATGGGGACCCTGCATTCGGAGATTTCTCTGCATGTGCTGTCTGGTCTCTCTTATTCTCTACTTCTAGGTCTCCCGTGGCTGCAATAACATGAACCTGTTCTGGACTGGAGGTCTGCACAAGTACTCCGTTAGAGCTCAGGATGTCACGAAATGTGCCTTACTCCTGTTCGTCCTGTCCGTTCTACTTCTGCAAATTTGCCTGGTCGGCTCGCGGCATATTGGACATATGCGGACTTCTCTGACAAGAAAGAGGCTGAGACCTTGCCACCTCATACGCCGTATGACTGCCTGATTGACCTCCAGCCAGGTACCTCACCTCCACGAGGACGAATATACCCCCTGTCCCAGGCCAAGACTCGCGTTATGTCTGAGTATACAGAAGAAAACCTCGCCGAGCTGTTTGATCGCCTGAAAGGTTCCAGAGTCTTCATGAAGCTTGACCTTCAAGGGGCATACAACCTGGTTCGAATTCACCAGGGAGACTAGTGGAAGACGGCTTTCAACACCTGCGATGGCCATTACGACTATCTCATTATACTGTTTAGACTTTGTAATGCTCCATCCGTCTTCCAAGAACTGGTGAACGACATCTTCCGTAACCTGCTCTATAAGTTTGTGGTAGTATACCTGGACATCTTGATATTCTCTCCTGATCTGCCAACACACAGGAGGGACATTCACCAGGTTCTGCTAAGGTTAAGAACTAACCGTCTCTACGCCAAATATGAAAAGTGCGTCTTCGAACAGTCCTCCCTTCCGTTTCTGGGGTACATAGTTTCTGAGACCGGTCTGAAGATGGATCTCGAGAAGGTATCTGCTGTCATGAAGTGGCCCCGTCCAGATGGTCTTAAGGCTATCCAGCGGTTTTCTCAGGTTTGCAAATTATTATTGCCAATTTATTTAGTATTTTTCTTCCTGGACTGCTCCTATTTCTGCCCTGACCCGAAAAGGAGCCAATCCTAAGGAATGGACTCCTGAAGCAGAAGAAGCCTTTGTAGCTCTCAAGCAGGCATTCTCCTTGGCTCCGGTGCTGCATCGCCCAAACCATAACAAACAGTTCTTACTGGAGGTGGATGCTTCTTCCACAAGGGCTGAAGCCGTCCTCACTCAGAAGTCTTTATCCGGTCACATAGTGTCCTGCAGCTTTTTCTCTAAACTCTTCTCAGCACCAGAACATAATAACTCTATTGGCGATAGAGAACTGCTCGCGATCAAGCTAGCTCTGGAGGAGTGGTGGTTCTCGCTAGAAGGAGCATCGCATCCTGTGGTAATTTACACTGACTACAAGAATCTGGTTTATCTGCACTCTGCTCAGCGGCTTAACCGCCATCAAGCTAAGGGGTCTTTGTTCTTCGCTCGCTTCAACTTCACTCTCCACTTTCAGCTGGCTGATAAAAACGTTAAGGCGGACGCGCTCTCCAGGTCCTTCCAGGCCTCCAACCAGGAGGAGGAGCTTAAACATATCATCGAGCCCTCCAAAATAATCACAGTTGCTCCGCTAGACTTATCTCATCTACCCTTTGGTAAGACTTACGTGGCTGAACCTGACTGAAAGCAGGTTCTTTTCTGGGGACATTCTTCTAAGATTGTGGGCCACTCCAGACAGAAGAAGACTACTCTCCTTATCTCTCGACACTATTGGAGGCTGACTCTGCGCAAAGATGTTGCGAATTTCGTTCAGCTTGTCTTTCGTGTGCCCGAAACAAGACTCCCAAACAGATTCCGACCGGTCGGTTGCTTCCCTTGTCTGTGCCTTCTGCTCACTGGCAGCATACAGTATCTCCATGGATTTCATCACTGATCTGCCAGTGTCGGCTGGATGTACCGTCATCTGAGTGGTGCTGGATCGTTTTTCTAAGATGGCTCATTTCATCCCTCTATCCGGTCTTCCATTTGCACCAGTACTGACAAAAGAATTCTTCAGATTTTTCATCTCCATGGTCTATCGTCTCACATAGTCTTCAATGGAGGTGTCCAGTTTACCTCTTATTTCTGGAGGGCCACCTGTAAGCTATTGGATGTTATTTTAGATTTCTCATTTTCTTACCATCCTCAGTCCAATGGGCAAGTGGAACGAGTCAATCAGATCCTGACTAATTTTCTCCGGCATTTTGTCAATGCTCATCACAGTGACTGGGCTGAACTCCTGTCTTGGGCCGAATTCTCTTACAATAACCATGTGTGCGAGTCTTCGGCCAAATATCCGTTTTTTTGTGGTCTACGGTCAACACCCCAAAGTGCCATTCCCTGTGGCTGTCACCTCCCGATATCCCAGCTTCCGATTACCTCGTCAGGAACTTTTCTGAGATCTGGAGGGACACCAAAGCGTCTTTGGTAAAATCCTCCGAACGGATGAAAAGACACGCGTATAAGAGACATCTGGATTCACCTTTGTTTCATCCTGGAGATAAGGTCTGCTATCATCTAAGTACATCCACCTCAAGATACCATCCTATAAATCGGGTCTTCACTTCATTGGTCCCTTCGAGGTGTTGAAACTGATTAATCCAGTAGTCTGTAAACTCAAACTGGAATCCCCAATTCTCTTCTCAAACTTGTTGTCCTCAGTTCTTTCTTCAAGGTTCCTGGTGCCACTCCGACTACTGTCAGAACTGAGGACGTTTTTGAGGTAGAGAACATTTTGGCCACCAAGAAGGTAAGAGGGAAAACCTTTCTTGTGGATTGGAAGGGGTTTGGTCCTGAGGAGAGGTCGTGGGAGCCCAGGGAGAACATCCATGCCCCTCTCCTCCTGCAGAAATTTCTGACAGGCTTGAAAAAGAAGGGGCATAAGAGGGGGTACTGTAGCACCCGCATCTCTGCCTGCAGTCCCTATCCCTGCAGAAACATCAGCGTACTCACCGCCAAGAATCCCATCCGGCCCCTTCTGGGTCTGCTGCTGCTGCCCGGGGTGCATGCACTCCTAACAGGTCTCCAAGCACTGTGCTTAGAGCGCGTGCCAGCGCACCCTTCCTCTTTCTTAAAGGGGCCACGCGCATTGCTCTAAAGTGTCCCCAGCCAATTGCTGGAGGTCTCTATTTAAACCCCCTCCTCCAACATGGAGGTGCCTGCGCAATGTTGTGAGTTTGTTCCTAACATGTTTGACAGTTCTCAAGTCCCTGTACTTGTTTCCGAGTCTGCTGCATCCGCCAGTGCGCACCTCAATGGCAGCAGAGCCAGCTGCCCCGCCAGCGCTCACCTCAACAACAGCAGAGCCAGCTGCACCCGTCAGTGACATAGTAACATAGCAAGGCCGAAAAAAGACATTTTTCCATCCAGTTCAGCCAATATTCCATCAGAATAAATCCCCAGATCTACGTCCTTCTAAAGAACCTAATAACTGTAAGATACAATATTGTTACGCTCCACAAAGACATCCAGGCTTCTCTTGAACCCTTCGACTGAGTTCGCCATTATCACCTCCTCAGCCAAGGAATTCCAGATTCTCACTGCCCTAACAGTAAAGAATCCTCTTCTATGTTGGTGGAAAAACCGTCTCTCCTCCAGACGCAGAGAATACCCCTTGTGACCGTCAGTGCTCATCTGTCCGTTAGACAGTTCTGTCTGCACCTCCGGTTCCTGTCATCTTCTCCCCCTGTCTACATCTATTGGACATTTCCATGGGCCATTCCAGCTATCCACTCTTAGGGGTCAGCCGCCATCTACCCAAGATTAGTTCTGGAGTAGCACCTGGATCACCTCCCTTGTCTCTCCACGGACTGCAGTGTCGTTAGCTGCCGCGTGTGCATGGTCGGTTTGGGTAAGGCTCCTAGTCACGCCCCTCCAGGTCTTACTTGGGCTTTGGCACAGTGGTTCCACCACCCAGCCCATTACAAAACCCTTTAAACTCAGTACAGTGCTAAAGTAGCCAAAGACAAGCTCGGCTCGGCTTCAGCTTTCTGTATGTGAAGCTCTGACACATTTTTCATGTGACATACAGGCACAAGTTTTGTCAATTAGCAGTTGGCATATCTTTGCTGAAGCAGAACTTTTTGTCTGCTGTCATTGTGGGGGCGGCATTATGTATGTATATATCACAGTCATGAGTCAGCTAGCTAAGGGCCAGAAGGAAGGAGCGTAAGGATAGAAAGATGCCAAAAGCAAGAACCTAGGTCGGAGAGGGGGTAGGGTAAGGAGAGAGATTTCTTGCAGTGGGGCATTAGGAACATTGACGAAAAAACTGAGGAACAAGTATTTATCAGTTCTGGTCTGCTGCCAAAATAATTTTCTTTCTAAGATGCCTGACCACCCATTTGGATGGTTTGCTAATAAGTGCCAATCGACTGTTCCACTCTTGGCTCCAAGGTTGCATTGGGTGTTGGGGTAGCTGACTCATGATGTGGGGTGCACAGCATAAATCTTGGAGAAGCAGTCGGTAAGAGAGCAAGCAAGAAGTTTTTGCCATGATTGGAAGGAAAAGAAGTTCGGAATATATATCAACATTTGGCTTCCTGGGAACTTCGCTTACAAACCCCCATAATTACCCGACCTCCGAAGCTTGGACTGATAAAACTCATAAACTTTTGAAGGACTTCTTTTCTTTTTCTCAACTTTCGTAACATATCAAATGCTTTTTCAGCATTGCACCTTTATCTACTTATGCACTTTCTTGGTCCCCAATTCACTCTTTTGAGGCCCACCTGAATCACGAGAGGAGACATTTGGGGAAGATTTCAAATGTCTGAGTTTCAGTGCTGTCTTCTCCATCTTCCTCCTGCCTTGGCCAGCATTCTCTGCTCTACTTTGCAAGGCTATCCTGAGAGGATATCCTCTCAGGCCTCATTCACCTGTTCGGGTAGCTTGCAGCCTGAGTAATCAGGTAGTTGGCATCCTTGAAGCCACTTGGGACTTCTTCACTGCCTCATCTCTGCTACATGCTGGGAACTCTGCTATATGGTCGCTACTGCCTTAGACTCTATGACAAACTCAGTTCTGCTAAATCAGTAAGTCAGCTCTGCCAATTCAGCATTGGACTATGTAACAAACTCAGCTCTGCTACATCAGTAAGGCTGGTTTCACATTTGCATCTCTGTGTGCAGCGTTTGATCCGCATGCATACATATCTTTAACATGGTGTACACAGGGACATGCGTTCGCATGCGTTTGCGTACGCATGTGTCATTTCGCGGTGTCCAGCGAACGCAACATGTTGCATTTTTGAAGCGTCAAAAATCTGTCAAATATGCGCAGTCATGTGCATGTGGATGAGTGCGTCAAAACACATTACTGTCTATGGGAATGCATTGGTACGCAAGGACATGCACATAGATGCGTTCGATGCGCATGCGGACTTCAGACTGCGCATGTCCAGGAACTGATTACAGCACCTGGAAATATCGAACACATGTGCATAAATAACACAAATGCATGCAACACGCGTGTGTAGGCTGATGCGGATAAAAACGCTGCATTAGCATGCGTTTGCGCATGCAGATACGCTGCGCACATAAACGCTAATGTGAACCTAGCCTAAGTCTGCTTGTCCAGTTCTGCATTGGACTGTTTAACAAACTCAGCTCTATTATATCACTCACTGAATTAACTCTGCTATATCACTATTGGACCTTGTGGCAAATTCAGCTCTGCTATAGTGCTGAGTCAAGTCTGCCATACGGCTTCCAGTTCTGTATTGAACTCTGTGACAAACGAAGTTCGGCTATATTGCTTTCTCTGGGATTAAAATGTACAGTCATGGACAAAAGTTTTGAGAATGACACAAATATTAATTTTTACAAAGTCTACTGCTTCACTTTTTCTAATGGCAATTTGCATATACTCCAGAATGTTATAAAGAGTGATCAGCTTAACAGCAATTACTTGTAAAGTCAATATTTGGCTAGAAAATGAACTTTATCCCCCAAAACACATTTCAACATCATTGCAGCTCTGCCATAAAAGGACCAGCTAACCTCTTTTCAGTGATTGCTCCATTAACACAGGTGTGGGTGTTGATGAGGACATGGCTGGAGATCAATCTGTCATGATTAAGTAAGAATGACACCACTGGACACTTTAAAAGGAGGCTGGTGCTTGGCATCATTGTTTCTCTTCTGTTAACCATGGTTATCTCTAAAGAAACACGTGCAGTCATCATTGCAATGCACAAAATGGCCTAACAGGGAAGAGTATCGCAGCTAGAAAGATTGCACCTCAGTCAACAATCTATCGCATCATCAAGAACTTCAAGGAGAGAGGTTCCATTGTTGCCAAAAAGGCTCCAGGGCGCCCAAGAAAGACCAGCAAGCGCCAGGACCGTCTCTTAAAAGTGTTTCAGCTGCGGGTTCGGGCTACCAGCAGTGCAGAGCTTGCTCAGGAATGGCAGCAGTCAGTTGTGAGTGCATCTGCACGCACTGTGAGGCGGAGACTCTTGGAGCAAGGCCTGGTCTCAAGGAGGGCAGCAAAGAAGCCACTTCTCTCCAGAAAAAACATCATGGACAGACTGATATTCTGCAAAAGGTACAGGCAGTGGACTGCTGAGGACTGGGGTAAAGTTATTTTCTCTGATGAATCCCTTTTCGATTGTTTGGGACATCAGGAAAACGCCTCATTCGGAGAAGACAAGGTGAGCGCTACCACCAGTCTTGTCTCATGCCAACTGTTAAGCATCCTGAAACCATTCATGTGTGGGGTTGCTTCTCAGCCAAGGGAATCGGCTCTCTCACAGTCTTGCCTAAAAACACAGCCATGAATAAAGAATGGTACCAGAATGTCCTCCAAGAGCAACTTCTCCCAACCCTCCAAGAGCAGTTTGGCGATCAACAATGCATTTTCCAGCATGATGGAGCACCTTGCCATAAAGCAAAGGTGATAACTAAATGGCTCAGGAAACAAAACATAGAGATTTTGGGTCCATGGCCTGGAAACTCCCCAGATCTTAATCCCATTGAGAACTTGTGGTCAATCATCAAGAGACGGGTGGACAAACAAAAACCTAAAAATTCTGACAAAATGAAAGCATTGATTGTGCAAGAATGGACTGCTATCAGTCAGGATTTGGTCCAGAAGTTGATTGAGAGCATGCCAGGGAGAATTGCAGAGGTCCTGAAGAAGAAGGGTCAACACTGCAAATATTGACTTGCTGCATTAACTCATTCTAACTGTCTATTATATAAGCTTTTGTTACTCATATGTTTGCAATTATATTTCTGTCTGTGATAAAAACATCTGTCAAACACACATAAAAACCAGAGGGCAGCAGATCATGTGAAAATATAATATTTGTGTCATTCTCAAAACTTTTGGCCATGACTGTACTTTTGCTTGTAAGGTCGCATTCAAACATCCGTACAAATTGGTCCAAGATCGGACTGTCACGCTTGAGTCGGGAGACCTGCTGCCAGTCCGTGCACTGCGGTCTGATCTCAGATGGATTTGTACGGACTTCTGAATGCCCCCTTAGGCTATGTTCACTCAACTATTTTCACCCAAAAAAAATGGTTGATTTTTTTGATCTGTATTGCCATATGCTGTTTTTATACATAAACACTGAATAAAACGAACAAGACCAAAAACAGTTTTGAGTGAACGTAGCTTCACAGTTATCGCAGCTCTGCTTCTTTGGACTCGGTGTTACACATTTGTTTCTCCTGCTGTTGTTTTGGCACTACAGCTTCCATTGTTTTGTTCGGATCTCCCTGCTGTGCTGTCATCGGTCTGTGCTGCATTACAATTGCTCATCTGGATGGAGAACTTCCAGAATCCACCTCTCTAGTGTTGCAGAAAAGTAGAGAATCCTTATTTCACACTAGTGTCATGGCTTATACTAGAACTGCGACAGTCAAACTGGACTAACGATTCCTGAAAGATCCTCATTGACTTTTATGGAGATGCTCCCATAATTTTCATTCTGTTGGTGATATATACACTGCTCAAAAAATAAAGGGAACACTCAAATAACACATCCTAGATCTGAATGAATGAAATATTCTCATTGAATACTTTGTTCTGTACAAAGTGAATGTGCTGACAACAAAATCACACAAAAATCATCAATGGAAATCAAATTTATTAACCAATGGAGGCCTGGATTTGGAGTCACCCACAAAATTAAAGAGGAATGTAATGTCCTTAAAACAAGTCAAAATGATGCTCAGTAGTATGTGTGGCCTTCCTTTGCCTGTACGACCTCCCTACAACGCCTGGGCATGCTCCTGATGAGGCGACGGATGGTCTCCAGAGGGATCTCCTCCCAGACCTGGACTAAAGCATCCGCCAACTCCTGGACAGTCTGTGGTGCAACGTGACATTGGTGGATGGAGCGAGACATGCTGTCCCAGATGTGCTCAATCGGATTCAGGTCTGGGGAACGGGCAGCCAGTCCATAGCTTCAATGCCTTCATCTTGCAGGAACTGCTGACACACTCCAGCCACATGAGGTCTGGCATTGTCATTAGTGTTGAGCGATACGATACTGCAAATATCGGATATCGGCCGATATTAGCTGTATCGGCCTTTCGATTCCGAATACCGACATTTTCGTCATATCGAATACCGAAATCGGATTTGTCACTGTCACTGTGAGTGTCCGTCGGTCGGGTCTGTCAGGAGTCAGCGGCACTTACCTGGCAGAAGATCTCCGGCGGTCACGTCCTGGACTGCTTGAGGCCGCCATTATCTTCTCCCTGGCGGTCACATGCAGTTTTTCGCCGATACTGCAGGGTAATCCCGGCCGTAAACCAGTCCGATGACGTCACCGCCGGGGAAGCAGGTAATCAGCTGTGCTGCGCCGGGATGACAGGCTCTGCCTGTCATTCTGATGTAGCAGAGCTGGATCGTCGTGGGACACTCGTTACTATGGACTGCGTCGGTCAGGTGGTATACTTTTTTTTTTTTTCATTTTTTTACAGGAGATCGATGGCGTCGCAGGATGAGACTGTAATAAAAGTAATGAAAAATGTGTTTTTTTTTTTTTATTAAATTAAAAAACTTTTTATGAACATTCACCCGTCCGGGTACATCAACAATTTAACTATTTATCAACAATTTAACTATTTACATACAGGGACCCTGTCCGGGTTATTTATACTTCTTTGGCCGGGGTGTTCCAGGTACCACCTGGTACTCTTCTGATCCTTGCCAAACATCCGAGGCACCAAGGACCACCAGGACCTGATGACGTCGTGTGGCCTGTACAGTCAAGTCGTGACCCGCTATCTGGGTCTGTGTGGCCACCTCTTTCATCTCCCTCCGGGTTTGGAACCCTATGTCCCGGACTGAACGAACCCCAGGGGGCCTAACAGGCGCCGGGTACGGGCCAGCTATAGTTATCATGTCCATAGCTGGGGCTGCTGAGGAGACCACTGAGGGAGGCTGTGGAGATTTACGGCGTGGGGTGGGCACTTTTGCAGAGGCCTGGATGTGGAGGCTGAAGGCTCCAGGGTCTCACAGGTTCCTGACACTCTGGGGAGTAGGGGTCGCACCTGGTAACATTTAGGGCGTACCACCCATTGTAACCCCAGTGTCGGGTGTAAGTCACCAAGTCTCCTGGCAACAGGTCCCTCCCCGGGTGTCCTTCTGGGAGGTGAGTCTCCACGTCCCGCCGGGTCACAAAAACTTCTAAATAAAGTCCAGGCTCCTGGATGAAGCCCCAACCACCTTTCAATTTAAGCTCCGTACTGCACCCTTACGCCGCGGCTCCCTCAGGGTTCCTTTATCCTTTCTCATCCGGTCCTTATCTGCCCGGTCCTTCTCCACCTGACGTTGGAAAGTTTTTGGGTTTCTCGCTGCTCCCTTTGTCGCTCTGCTTCCCGCTCCCAACGTCTCCACTCTTCCTCCTGACGCCGGTTGAAATTCTCCTCCACCAGCAGTTCCATGTCTCCACCACTCCACTGCAGCTTGCGATGTCCGGTTTGCGGCAGCTCTCCTGGCGCCCCCCAGTCCTGGCGGCGCTCCCCTGCGGAGGAAGCAGACGGCTCTAAATCAGATGACAGTCGGGGCTCCGGTACAGACAGGTAGACCTCTGGTGCCTGCGCGGCCTCCTCCATGAGGACGGGTGTCGCTTCTTCTGTCTCAGCAACGGGGGCAGACAGCGGGATCTGGGGTGCTGACGGTGCTGCGGTTTTTGCAGGAACGGGTGCCTCCACTGCGACAACGTCAACCGGATCACATTGCAAGGGCTCCTCTACTAGAACGGGTGCCTCACCTTCCGGTACAGACACTTCAGGTAAGAGGGATTGGCGCCGCTCCAAGTTTATTTTTAGGGCACGCCAGCTCGCTTCCATCCTGGCGACCTCCTCCCGGTGCCGGGCCAGGCCTCTTAGGGTATCCTCCGCTTCTTGCAGCGTAGGAGGGTTTACAGGCCGGGTGCCCAACGGTGATTCCGTGGCGATCGGGTCGCTTCCGTGGGGGGAGAGCTCTGACTGCTCCATCCCTTCACACTTCTGCTCGTGTCCATTAGCCATCTCTGCCAAGTCACATGTGTCATTAGCATCTGGAGAGGGCCCCTCTTTTGTAGTGAGGCGGGACCTTCGTGTTAGTTTCCGCACACTGAGGAGGATGAGGAGGCGGAACTCCAGAGCTGTGGGGCACGATCTTACATTGCAGTAACATTTACACTGGTCGGCCATCGTTTTCACGCCACTGAGTGAGTGTACACCCATGAAGAGCACGCCCTTCTTCTTCACCAGTGCCTCGTCGTGACGCAGATATGGCGGAAAAAATTGGCAAATACATTCTCTGATGATTTTAGCAATTCTCAAGCACAGAGTCTATTTTACTATGTAGAAGTGTATAAACTATAAATATATGTTATATATATATGTCACAATGACGTATATATATATATATATGTGTTCTATGTGTGTATATTTTGTGTTTACAACAAAAGAAAGGGTTTTTTTTGTTGCGATATTTTGTTCCCATAGACTTACATGGGACTTCCGCTATCGGAATCGGATATCGGCGATATTTAGTGATATCGGTTATACCATTCCGATCCGATATTTTTCGATATCGAGCAGTATCGCTCAACACTAATTGTCATGCATTAGGAGGAACCCAGGGCCAACCGCACCAGTATATGGTCTCACAAGGGGTCTGAGGATCTCATCTCGGTACCTAATGGCAGTCAGTCTACCTCTGGTGAGCACCTCCAAAGAAATGCCACCCCACACCATTACTGATCCACTGCCAAACCGGTCATGCTGAAGGATGTTGCAGGCAGCAGATCGCTCTCCAAGGTGCCTCCAGACTCTGTCACATGTGCTCAGTGTGAACCTGCTTTCATCTGTGAAGAGCACAGGGCACTAGTGATGAATTTGCCAATTCATTGTGTTCTGTGGCAAATGCCAAGCATCCTGCACGGTGTTGGGCTGTGAGCACAACCCCCATTTGTTGTCGTTGGGCACTCAGTCCATTCTCATGGAGTTGGTTTCTAACCGTTTGTGCAGACACATGCACATTTGTGGCCTGCTGGAGGTCATTTTGCACAGCTCTGGCAGTGCTCCTCCTGTTCCTCTGTGCCCAAAGGCGGAGGTAGCGGTCCTGCTGCTGGGTTGTTGCCCTCCTACGGCCCCCTCCACGTCTCCTGGCAGGGCCGGCGTCAGCACCCGGCACACCCGGGCAAGTGCCGGGGCCCTGAGCAGGCGGGGGGACCCACTCGCCGTCTGGCACCCCCGCGCCCGTTAGCGGAGGAGAGCGGTGTCAGCGCCGCCACTGGGCCCCCTCCCGCTTGCTCAGGGCCCCGGCATCAGCTGGCACAATACTTACCTTTCCCGTTCCTCCACTGCCGCAGCTCCGGGCTCCAGGGGGCGCCGGCGCTTCCTCTCACAGCAGCGCCGCTGAATGACGTCATCATTCAGCAGCCGGCTGTGGCAGAGAGCGCGGACGCTGAACAGGTGAGACGTGTGTGTCTGTGTCTCTGTGTGTGTCTGTTTGTATGTAGTGCGGTGCTTTGTGTGTGTGTATGTATGTGAGAGAGTGCTTGTGTGCTGTCTGTGTGTGATGATGGGCAGGCATTGCTGATAATGGGGAGGCATTGATGATAAAGGCCAGGCATTGATGATGGGGAGAAGATGATGATAATGGGCAGGCATTGATGATAATGGGCAGGCATTGATGATGGGGAGAAGATGATGATGGGCAGGCATTGATGATAATGGGGAGGCATTGATGATAATGGGGAGAAGATGATGATGGGAGGCGATAATTATGATGGGGAGGCGATGATGATGATGGGCAGGCATTGATGATAATGGGGAGGCCATGATGATGATGGGGAGGCCATGATGATAATGGGCAGGCATTGATGATGGGGAGGAGATGATGATGATGGGGAGGCCATGATGATAATGGGCAGGCATTGATGATGGGGAGGAGATGATGATGATGGGCAGGCATTGATGATGATGGGGAGGAGATGATGATGATGGGCAGGCATTGATGATAATGGGGAGGCAATGATGATGATAAGGAGGCAATGATGATGATGGGGAGGAAATCATGATGATAATGGGGAGTCTTTCCACAGCGCCCTTTCCTGAGCCGTAACAGTGCAGAACGCAGTACAGCGCAGAGGAGAGCTCCATATTTTGTATGGAGCATTATATGGGGACCAGTATCCTGTATGGAGCATTATATGGGGACCAGTATCCTGTATGGAGCATTATATTGGGTCCAGTATTCTGTATGGAGCATTATTTTGGGTCCAGTATTCTGTATGGAGCATTATATGGGGGGTGACATCCTGCATGGGGTATTATATGGGTGATGAGGGGGAGACTGTGGTGCCCATAATATTGTATGGAGGACTGTACTGTCCAGTCTGTATTGTGCGCTGTGAGGATTTGGCGGTTTTTGAGCTATTGTACAATTTACAATAGATATCACTCATGTAATGGAAGAAGTGAAGTGTTTGGCATTGTACTGTACCCATATTTCTCTGCCGCATCATGAATCGTGGTCTATATTAAAGGGGCCCACTGAGGTTCTTTCGCCCGGGGCCCATAAAAACCTGGAGCCGGCCCTGTCTCCTGGTAGTGCCTCGAGCCTCTGGACACTACGCTGACAGACACAGCAAACCTTCTTGACACAGCTCGCATTGATGATCTGCGCTACCTGAGCCACTTGCCACTTATGTGATATATAGAGTCCGTCTCATGCTATCACGAGTGTGAAAGCACAACCAACATTCAAAAGTGACCAAAACATCAGCCAGAAAGCATTGGTACTGAGATGTGGTCTGTGGCTTCCCCCCTGCAGAACCACTCCTTCATTGAGTGTGTCTTGATAATTGCCAATAATTTCCATCTGTTGTCTATTCCAGTTGCACAACAGCATGTGAAATTGATTGTCAATCAGTGGTGCTTCCTAAGTGGACAGTTTGATTTCACAGAAGTTTGATTTACTTGGAGTTATATTCTGTTGTTTAAGTGTTCCCTTTATTTTTTTGAGCAGTGTATATACAGTATATATATATATATATATATATAATATATATATATATACACACTGCTCAAAAAATAAAGGAAACACTAAAATACCACACCCTAGATATCACTGACTTAAATATTCAAGTCGCACATTCCATAGAGGAATGCAGTGAGAGCAATACAAAATAAAAATGATCAATGTAAATCGCAATTAATATCCCATTGAGGTCTGGATTTAAAATGATACTCAAAATCAAAGTGGAAAATCAAATTTCAGGCTAATACAACCTCAGTGGAAATGCCTCAAGACAAGGAAATCATTCTCTGTAGTGTGCGTGGCCTTCACGTGCCTGTATGACCTCCCTACAACACCTGGTCATTATCCTGATGTGGCGGCGGATCTCCTCCCAGACCTGGTGTCTGGACTCAAACCCAACAGCTCTTGTGCACCAGGCAGCAGCTCTTCCCTCTGAGCTATTCAGCTCCCTGGACAGTTTCTTGCTAACCCAGATATTAGTACCTGTGTTGTCTCCAACTTGCGTTCCTGATTGCTTCCACTCTTAAGTTCCTGATTGAACACCCTACTTAAACCTAGCATTGCACTACCTTCCTTGTTAGATGATTGAGCTCACAGCCTTTAGTCAATCTTTCCTTCCACCTGCTTATCCTCCAAACTATAGTGCTATTCCTGTGTATTGGCCTTTGGCTAACTCCTTACTACGCGGTCTGCCGGTGCTGCCCCTAGTGGTTGCAATACCACTACTTCATCTGTGAAGAGCACAGATCTGTGAAGAGCACAGGGCGAAAATGTTGAATCTGCCAATCTTCGTTTTATTGGGAAAATGCCTATCGCCATGCATGGTGTTGGGCTGTAAGCACAACACCCACTTGTGGGCATCGGGCCCTCATACCACCCTCATGGAGTCTGTGTATGACAGTTTGAGCAGACACAAATGTTAGTAGCCTCCTGGAGGTCATTTTGCAGGGCTCTGGCACTGCTTCTCCTGTTCCTCCTTGTACAAAGGAGGAGGTAGCGGTCCTGCTGCTGGGTTGTTGCCCTTCTAGCGTTCTTGAGATATTCGTCAAGAAAAGGAAGACAAAACATTAGTTTACAGCCAAGCAACTTGACCCAAATTTGCCGCTTTGGTGAATCAGGTGCTTTGGAAGCTTTTACACCTGGTTTCAGCTCTCTAGGACTTACTGTTTCATGAAATATTCTCTCAAAAATTGAGTACAAAGCCAAATGTTAATTTACGGCCAAACAACAGGACCAATCTACCGAATTTGGCATACTCAGGTTCTTCTGAAAATTTTACACCATGTTTCAGCTCTCTAAAACCTACCATTTTCGAGATCTTCACCAAAAGACTGAACAGCAATGCAAAGATCAATAGCAAAAAAAAGTTTTTAACCACATACAGGCAACAAACAGTCAAACCAAATAGACCTGTGCGAATGTGGGTATTTGTACTCATATTCCTATATAGTGTACATCATACACACAAGTCTGGAAGATGTCACCTATGCATTGCCCGCACGGCCAGTCTTTGAAACCTTCATTATCCTATAATTACACATCTTATCTCTGCTCTTAGCAAAAGTCTTTGTGATGTCGAGCCGTTCCGAGGTCTTCTCCACCATTTACAAGCCTCAGCGTCTTTTATAAGCAGAGCGAATCGCAGGTTTCCGCATTCTCTTATTTGGAGCTTTGTAAATTTTTCATGCAGTTCACAGCTGAAACTGAGCAGCGGGTTGTGCCGTAGCCATATAATGTTAGGGCTATGGGAAGAAACCGAAACGCGTGCAAGTCATATCCAGCAGAGATTTCTCAAGGCAAGGAACATGTCTGTAGAATATCATCATCATAAAGCAGATTCTCAGCTGTTTGTGCAACATTTCATGTATTTTTCATGTTTTGATAAATGTTGTGGCTAACTGATCCTTTCCACTGAAAGGAATGGAAACCCTTGATGAGCTCATATTACTCGCTGTCAGTGCAAAGTTATTCTCTTTCAGAAAGAAGTATAACTATCTAGCTAGTACCACCTATTGGAGATCGCTGTCATGTGTGCATCGCCACAAGATCGTCGCGGTTGCACATTCTGACTTCTCACAGCTGAGTTGCTGTTTCTTTGTGTTTGGCAGTTAGGGAGTTAATTCTGTCTGTGCTCAGTTCTGGGACTGGGTGCAGTTTCTTCCGGCTGCAATTAATTATTTGTTGATTGGTTTCCTTTAAATCTCTGGTTGTCTGTGTTGGGAGTTGCCAGTGAAATTCTTCATGCAGACCACAGATAGGATTGTATCTGTATAGACTTAAGTTAAAGAGCTCCTTAGTTGTTTTAAGCTAACCTTACTTAGAGTTTAATATCCCAGATCATTTATGTTCCTTCTGTGTTTGAGTGTGTATGCAAGTCTGTGTTTTCTCCAGTCTGTCTTATATTTCTAATCTGTGTATTTAGCAGAGATCAGCCCATATCCCTTTGGTGGTAATCAGAATCCTTCTTAGGACTGATTACAGGGTTCAGGGACTGATAGGAGACAGGGTTAGGCTGGAGACTTGGACCTCTGAACCATTATCAGTACCTCCAAGGTGAGGGATTAGTTAGGACCCCAGTTTTAGGGTCAGGTTAGACCCCGGTCCCCTCTTTCCTGTGACAGTGTATCAAGTCCTCAAGATTAACCTGAGTTCAACGGATATCGTGTCAGGTAAATCTATTCTATATTTACATGCTGATGTTGCTAATCTATATGTTGTATAGAGTGTTGTTCTTTTAAGAATAGTTTACTGACATCGTACACATATCATAAGACCGCGTGACATTTTCACTGGCCCATAAAATTATTCCCAGTTGCCATGGATCCAGTAGCCCAGCTGGCTCTGCAGTTGCAGGGATTATCCATGGAGCTGACGGACATTAAGTCCAAAGTTTTGTCTCCCTCGGAGCAAACCAGATTTGAACCTAAAGTAGCTCTCCCGGACAGGTTCACTGGTAGGCGAGACAAATTTTTTACCTTCAGGGAAGCATGTAAATTGTATTTTCGGCTTCAGCCTCGATCATCAGGGAGTGAAGAGCAGAGAGTGGGCATTTTCCCTTCCTCCGGGATCCCGGCTCTAACAGTCAGTAGATCGATTTTTTACTGCCCTGGGTTTGGTATATGATGACCCAGATCGGGTCTCTCTTGCTGAGACAAAATTACGTAAGATACAGCAGGGAGATCGTCCGGCGGAGGAATTTGCTTCTGAGTTCCGTAGATGGGCCACAGATACTCAGTGGAATGACCCAGCTCTTAGGAGCCAGTTTTGTCATGGGCTTTCTGACAAATTAAAGGACGTTTTGGCTCAGTATGATTCTCCTCCATCACTGGAGGCTGCTATGGCCCTAGCTATCCGTACTGATAGACGGCTCCGGGAGAGGTGCGAGGTAACTCCGCCCCCTGTTGTTACTCCACCTACTACTAAAGTCCCTTATGTTGAGGTTCCCCTTGTCTGTTCGGAGGAGCCTATGCAGTTGGGAGGGACATCATTTCGTAGGAGGGGATTGGCGGTACGCCGCAGGACTAGAAGGTGTTTCTTCTGCGGGAAAGAGGGACATTTTGTTGGGGGATGTCCGTCCCGTGCCTTGTTGAACAAGAAGTCGCCGGAAAACTGTTAATCCCAGGTTGTGTGGTGGACGACAACCTGGGAGTATGTATTTCGTCCGCTAGTTCTTCTCAGTTCCTTGTACCAGTGGAGGTGGTGGTTGGTACGAGAGTGGAGAGATTTTCTGTTCTTCTTGATAGTGGGTCCGGGGCTAATCTGGTTGACGCTCAGTTTGCTCAGGCTCAAGGTATGCATCTGAGTGTATTGGTCAAACCGATCCCTATATTCTCCATTGATGCCTCTCGGCCAAGGTAGCTTTGTTCATGAGGTTCATAACATTGACCTTCGGGTAGGGGCAATACATAGGGAACTATTATCTTGTTATGTGTTGGAGGGTCTACCTACTCCTATTGTGTTGGGACTTCCTTGGTTGGTTAAACATAACCTGTGATTAATTGGCAGTCCAGAGAGATAAGCCAATGGGGTGAGTTTTGCAAAAGTAACTGCATGAACACAGTCATCAGTGCGGTCGTGCCTAGTACTTTGCCTCCTTTTTTGGAGGACTTTGGGGATGTGTTCTCTGAGGAGGGGTGTCAGGAGTTGCCTCCTCATCGCGTGTATGACTGCTCTATTAATTTACTTCCTGATGCTAAGTTACCTAAAGCTAGGTTATATAACCTTTCTGGTCCTGAGAGGCAGGCTATGAAAGATTATATTTCGGAAAGTCTGGCCAAAGGGCATATTAGACCTTCATCTTCCCCAGTGGCCGCGGGGTTCTTCTTTGTGAAGAAAAAAGATGGAGGCCTACGCCCTTGC
Source organism: Oophaga sylvatica (assembly GCA_033576555.1). Lineage (NCBI taxonomy): Eukaryota > Metazoa > Chordata > Amphibia > Anura > Dendrobatidae > Oophaga > Oophaga sylvatica. Next base: position 987,286,810 of record JARQOD010000001.1, on the reverse strand, counting down.
TTGGATTTCCGCGAACTTAATCGGATTACTGTTCAAGATCCGTATCCACTCCCTCTGATTCTGATCTCTTCAATCAAATTGTTGGCGCCAAATGGTTCTCTAAATTGGATCTCAGGGGGGCGTATAATCTGATTAGGATAAAAGAGGGGGATGAGTGGAAAACGGCGTTTAACACGCCGGAGGGACATTATGAGAACCTTGTCATGCCTTTTGGTCTGACTACTGCACCAGCAGTATTCCAACATTTTGTTAATGACATTTTTCGTCATCTGGTGGGGCTGTTTGTGGTCGTATATTTGGATGACATTTTAATTTACTCGCCAGATCTTGTGTCTCACCAGGAGCATGTGAGACAGGTGTTGCAGATCTTGCGAGACAATAAACTATACGCCAAACTGGAAAAGTGTGTATTCGCCGTACAGGAACTTCAGTTTTTGGGTTTCTTGGTGTCAGCCTCCGGTTTCCGTATGGACCCTGAAAAGGTGAGAGCAGTGCTTGAATGGGATCAGCCAGAGGATCTTAAGGCTCTGCAGCGTTTTTTGGGGTTTGCTAACTACTACCGGAAATTTATTTGTAATTTCTCATCTGTTGTCAAACCTCTCACTGACATGACAAGAAAAGGGACGGATTTTTCTAAATGGTCGGACAAAGCTTGCCAAGCTTTTTCCTCTTTGAAAAAATGTTTTGCTTCGGCACCCGTTCTCATCCAACCAGATGCATCACAGCCGTTCGTTGTGGAGGTGGACGCGTCTGACGTAGGGGTGGGTGCAATATTGTCCCAGGGACCGTCCCCTGGTAAATGGCATCCGTGCGCTTTCTTTTCTAAGAAATTGTCGTCCGCCGAAAGGAATTATGATATCGGCAATAGGGAACTTTTGGCCATTAAGTTGGCTTTTGAAGAATGGCGTCACTTTTTGGAGGGGGCAGTCCACCCGGTCACCGTCATTACTGATCACAAGAACCTGCTGTATTTGGAATCTGCTAAGCGTCTGAATTCCAGACAAGCTCGATGGTCGTTGTTTTTTACCAGGTTTAATTTTGTTGTCACTTATCGCCCTGGATCTAAGAATGTTAAGGCGGATGCCTTGTCTCGCAGTTTCCCAGGGGCCGGGAAAATGGATGACCCGATTCCTATCCTTCAGGAGGGGGTGGTAGTGTCGGCTGTATGTTCTGAGCTTGAGGAGGAGGTATTAGAGGTTCAGGGGGACGCCCCTGCAGGACCTCCAGGGAGACTGTTTGTCCCAAATCAGTTGAGACAAAAGGTTATTGAGGCACATCATAATTCTGCTCTAGCAGGACATCCAGGGAGTAAGGCTACTTTAGATCTCCTTTCTCGCCGGTTTTGGTGGCCTAACGTTAATAAAGATGTTTTAACTTTTGTCGCGTCCTGTGGGTTTGTGCTCGCTCTAAGACCCCTCATACCCGTCCGTCTGGGACCCTCTTACCCTTGAAACTTCCAGAGCGTCCATGGACTCATTTGTCTATGGACTTCATCACGGACCTTCCTCAGTCGTCAGGGAAGACTGTCATACTGGTGGTTGTTGACAGGTTCAGTAAGATGGCACCTTTCATTGCTCTTCTGCCCTCCCTAATGCTAAAACTCTGGCGCAGGTGTTCATTGGGGAGATTGTGAGACTTCATGGGTTGCCTTCTGATGTGGTGTCAGATAGGGGGTCTCAGTTTGTGTCCAAGTTTTGGAGGGCATTTTGTTTACGTCGGGGGATGCAATTGTCATTTTCCTCGGCTTTTCATCCGCAGACCAATGGTCAGACAGAGCGTCTGAATCAAAGCCTAGAGACTTATCTTCGGTGTTTTGTCTCAGAGAACCAGGAGGACTGGTCTTCTTTCTTGCCTCTGGCAGAGTTCGCTCTTAACAACAGGCGGAGCGAGTCCACTGGTAAATCCCCGTTTTTTGGGGCATATGGTTTTCATCCCCAGTTTTATACTTTCAATGGGGGGGGTCCTTCTGGGGTTCCTGAGGAGGAGCGTTTCTCGTCGTCACTTGCTTCAGTGTGGAGAGGTGTATTGAATAATCTGAGTGCTATGGGGAACCGTTATAAACGTATGGCTGATAGGAGGAGAGTTTCTGGTCCAGATCTTAATGTGAACGATCTGGTATGGTTGTCTACCAGGAATATAAAACTTAAAGTTCCCTCCTGGAAGCTGGGCCCCAGATTCATCGGGCCGTACAGGATCAGTTCCATAATTAATCCTGTGGCATTTCGTCTGGACCTCCCTCCTACGTTTAAAATTCATAATGTGTTCCACAAGTCATTACTTAAGAGGTACGTGGCACCAGTCATACCATCACCTCTACCTCCTCCTCCAGTGGTGGTCAATGGTAACTTGAAGTTTCAAGTGTCAAAGATCATTGACTCACGTCTGAATCGCCGGTCCCTTCAGTACTTGGTGCATTGGAAGGGGTATGGTCCAGAGGAGAGGACGTGGGTTCCTGCGTCTGACATTAACGCAGATGTTTGGTGCGGACCTTCCACAGAACTCACCCGGGCAAACCTGGCCCTGAGGGTCCGGAGGCCCCTCGTAGAAGGGGGGGTACTGTCATGTGTGCATCGCCACGAAGATCGTCGCGGTTGTGTGTCGACCCGCCACCACAATTGTGGATTACCAGGGCAATGGGGTACTCAGAGCCGAGCCCATGGAAGTCTATGGGATTGTCACAGGTAGCGGTGGCTCGGTCTGTGGCCCTGGCGGTCTGGCGTATGTTGGGGATATATTTACAGGGGATAGATTTATATACAGTTTGTGACGCCACCTGTAGTCTTCTGGTAATTTGTACCAGCGCTGCAGTAGATCTCTGAGGGGATGGTGAGGCAGCTAGATGTCGGGTCCCCTACAGGTGGGACTCTTCCCTCAGGTCGGTAGTTAAAGCAGGGTTGTGCAGGCATGCAAATAAATAACTCAGTCTCACACCGTCAGCGTCTTTCCATACCTTTACTTGCAAGATGGTAAGGCAGGTCCCAGGGAGGCTGATGGGGTTGATGGAGGATGAGCTTTGAGGCAACGGTTAAGCAAGTTAGGGGCCTCCTTTACTGTCCAATAATGATGAGTCCAACCAGCCTGAAGCGTAGTTCCCTCTATAATTCCAGCTATTCCAAAGCTGTTCTGCCCGGTCAGTTTTTGTGGTCGGAGCCTTCCTGTGAGAAAGCTGAATTCCTATCTTGTCGTGCACTGACTCAAGGTCCTCACTTCCCCTGACCCAGTTACGTACTGACTATTCGGGGCTGCTTGCCGCGACCTAAGGTCCGGTAAGTCTCTGGTTTTCTTACCACTAAGCGTGAAGCTTTAGTGATCCTTCGGTCCCCAGTGACCGGTTACAATGTGCAGGACTTCTTCAATCCAAAAGCACTTTTCAGATATTCTTTCCACTGTGCCTTTCGCCTTGTCCTCGCTGGTAGCATAAACACTCACACTTGCAAAAAGTCATATAATCACTCCCTTCTTCTCTTCTTCCTTTAGAGTTAGTTGACAGACTCTCAGTTATCCACTAGGCAGGAGCACGTCTCTGAACCTTTCACTGTCCTTGGGACAGGAGACTGAAGTATTTCTGTACTAAGCTCTTCTTTCTTTACCAGTGTCTTCAAGTGAGGTACAGCTCTGACCAGGCTGAGGTGATCTATATCTCGCCCTTACTGGCCTCCACTTGCTGAACTGCAGATAGAACCAGGCTGGACTGCTGTCTCCCTCCAAGTCCCAGCTAGACTCCACACGTCTGCTCTGTCCGAGGACAGGAAACTGACTACTAATCACTCAACGAATACACCCTGACCACTCCCTCACAAGTGACTACACTACCCTAAGGGTGTGTCTAGTGTATGTTGAGTGAATGGGTATTGAGCATTGAACTGCTATCTCTCCACACATTCTCCAGGGTACTGCGTGTGCCTAACACCAGGGCTACACATTCCCCATGGTAAAAGACAGCACTCCCGGGCTGTAAAATACAAAGAGACAGTTTTGTTTATGCATGAAAACATCAACATTAAACATTAATTCGTCCCATCCGGGAGGTAAGGATGTCTTGAACGTTGCAAAACAAAACATTATAGAAAAATACAAATAGTATTAAGGCATCAAAACATTCAATAAATACACAGTATTCTTGTGAAGGACCCGCACCAAACCTTCAACGTGGGTCCTGGGTGGGCTGCAGGACATCCGAATGCAGACCTCACTCAGTGCCACACCACACGGGTTTTGTATTCAGAGGTAGTTGTGCTGGTTTTATGTAAAACCAAGATAAGGCACCGAAGCGCAACTATATACAAATAAGTTCTGGGCTGGCACAGTCCTCAACCTCAAAGTCCATTGTAAAACGAAGACATATTATATCACATTATAATAATAATAAAGTGCAAAACTTTTTATCTGTTTACCCAGCCGGGCATTCTACTGTTAGCAATATATAAATGTATTATATACTCGTTTACTTGTGCAAAAATTGGCAAACTTCTTAAACTTTATACAACATTACTTATGGTAGACCCCTTTATGGATCTCACCGGTTTTTTTTTACTGTTTAACTATTCAAATACATTTTCCACCCCGGGGGCTGGAACAATGCGGTGATCCCTAGATCCCAGAACTAACAAGTCGTGACCTGCTATTGGGGTTTGAGTTGCCACAGTTCTTGTGCGAACCTCTAGGGGCGCAACGGGTACATTCTCCTTGCGAGACACCGATTGCGTTTCAATCTGAGTCACAGTTAACGATATGGATCGTGTCATGGATTGCGATGGAAACTGGGTCGCATGTTGCGATGTAGAAGGATAACGGTATACAGGTGTCGCTTCCACTTGCGAAGTACCTGCAGGGGGCGATGCTGGGGCACGGCCGGATACTGCTTGAGCTGGAGACGGGGACGCTGCGGTAGTGGTGATGTTACCTGCGTCGGGGACGGGGTCACGGACGATGGTGACGTTAAGGGCATACCATCCCTTCATTCCCCAGTGCCGTGTATACGTGACAATGTCTCCATTAACTAAGTCCCTCCCGGGATGGCCTTGCGGTAGGTGGGATTCTACATCCCTGCGACTAACAAAGACCCCTGGGTAGAGGCCCGGTTCACGGATGAAGCCCAGCCCTTCCGGAGCTGGAACTCAGTCACACACCCCTGCCGCCGCGGTTCCCTCAGGGTACCTTTCTCTCTCCGGACACTCTCCTTGTCCGCGATCAGCTCTGCATGTTGCCGCTGACGATTCCGCTGAGCTTCCCGCTCTTCCTCCTGCTGGCGTTTCTGCTTCTCCTCACGACGCTGCCACTCACATTCCCACTGGGCGGTGTAGGCGACGTCATCCAGGCGCGCCATCTCGTCCCAGTCGACGTCTGGTAACGACGGACAGGACCCCTCCGGTGTCCCTGCCGGGGTTCGATCATCTGCTGCGGCCTCCTGGCCGGGCGGGAGTTCCGGAACTGGCGGTACCTCCTCAACCTCCTTCGCCTCCACCGCTTCACCGGTGGGATCAGGATTGGTACTTTCGGGGGCAGCCTCCGGTTGCTCCTTTGCCTTGGGCAGCAGAAGTTTGGTAACTCCAGACGTAGAGGATCATCGAAGGGAGAGATCACCGCGTCCCACAGCCGCCGCTGCTCCAGGGTACGCCGGCGTCTCTCGATCTCTTCAAATCCAAGTTGTGGCGAAATCATCTTTCTCAGGCGTGCATTTTCTTCTTTAATTTCTAGCAACGCCTGCTGCAGGTGCAGGACCACGGATGACTCCGGTGCTGGTGGCAGCTTGGCTGGGGCACGGGGCCTGCCTTCCTCCGCTTCCCTGCTCGGCTGCACACGTCCTGCTTCCATGATGTTCCAGAAGATTCTCTCTTCTTCCTCCAGAGACGTCCGGTCTCTTCCGTGGAGGCGGGGTTTGCGTCTCCGCCTCTTTGCAGGGAAGGTGAAGAGGAGGCGGACCTCCTTTGCTGTAGGGCAGGATCGCATATTGTAATAGCACTTTGAGAGGGCAGGCATTTTCTTCGCGCCACAGGGGGGTACACGCCCACGAAGGTACGCCCACCTTCTTCTCCAGCGCCTGAGGGCGCGAATATGGCGACAAAGATGGCGATTTTTGGCGCCAAAAGTGCAAACAGTCCTTTTCACAAAAACAAACTCCATAGGCACACAGGGCTCGCAATTTTGCGAGTTTCGCATCCTGTTCGTGACGCCAAAGTTTTGTGTCGACCCGCCACCACAATTGTGGATTACCAGGGCAATGGGGTACTCAGAGCCGAGCCCATGGAAGTCTATGGGATTGTCACAGGTAGCGGTGGCTCGGTCTGTGGCCCTGGCGGTCTGGCGTATGTTGGGGATATATTTACAGGGGATAGATTTATATACAGTTTGTGACGCACCTGTAGTCTTCTGGTAATTTGTACCAGCGCTGCAGTAGATCTCTGAGGGGATGGTGAGGCAGCTAGATGTCGGGTCCCCTACAGGTGGGACTCTTCCCTCAGGTCGGTAGTTAAAGCAGGGTTGTGCAGGCATGCAAATAAATAACTCAGTCTCACACCGTCAGCGTCTTTCCATACCTTTACTTGCAAGATGGTAAGGCAGGTCCCAGGGAGGCTGATGGGGTTGATGGAGGATGAGCTTTGAGGCAACGGTTTAAGCAAGTTAGGGCCTCCTTTACTGTCCAATAATGATGAGTCCAACCAGCCTGAAGCGTAGTTCCCTCTATAATTCCAGCTATTCCAAAGCTGTTCTGCCCGGTCAGTTTTTGTGGTCGGAGCCTTCCTGTGAGAAAGCTGAATTCCTATCTTGTCGTGCACTGACTCAAGGTCCTCACTTCCCCTGACCCCAGTTACGTACTGACTATTCGGGGCTGCTTGCCGCGACCTAAGGTCCGGTAAGTCTCTGGTTTTCTTACCACTAAGCGTGAAGCTTTAGTGATCCTTCGGTCCCCAGTGACCGGTTACAATGTGCAGGACTTCTTCAATCCAAAAGCACTTTTCAGATATTCTTTCCACTGTGCCTTTCGCCTTGTCCTCGCTGGTAGCATAAACACTCACACTTGCAAAAAGTCATATAATCACTCCCTTCTTCTCTTCTTCCTTTAGAGTTAGTTGACAGACTCTCAGTTATCCACTAGGCAGGAGCACGTCTCTGAACCTTTCACTGTCCTTGGGACAGGAGACTGAAGTATTTCTGTACTAAGCTCTTCTTTCTTTACCAGTGTCTTCAAGTGAGGTACAGCTCTGACCAGGCTGAGGTGATCTATATCTCGCCCTTACTGGCCTCCACTTGCTGAACTGCAGATAGAACCAGGCTGGACTGCTTCCTCCCTTCAAGTCCAGCTAGACTCCACACGTCTGCTCTGTCCGAGGACATGAAACTGACTACTAATCACTCAACGAATACACCCTGACCACTCCCTCACAAGTGACTACACTACCCTAAGGGTGTGTCTAGTGTATGTTGAGTGAATGGGTATATTGAGCATTGAACTGCTATCTCTCCACATCCCCTAGGGTACTGCGTGTGCCTAACCCAGGCTCCAGTTGCACATTCTGACTTCTCACAGCTGAGTTGCTGTTTCTTTGTGTTTGGCAGTTAGGGAGTTAATTCTGTCTGTGCTCAGTTCTGGGACTGGGTGCAGTTTCTTCCGGCTGCAATTAATTATTTGTTGATTGGTTTCCTTTAAATCTCTGGTTGTCTGTTTGGGAGTTGCCAGTGAAATTCTTCATGCAGACCACAGATAGGATTGTATCTGTATAGACTTAAGTTAAAGAGCTCCTTAGTTGTTTTAAGCTAACCTTGCTTAGAGTTTAATATCCCAGATCATTTATGTTCCTTCTGTGTTTGAGTGTGTATGCAAGTCTGTGTTTTCTCCAGTCTGTCTTATATGTCTAATCTGTGTATTTAGCAGAGATCAGCCCATATCCCTTTGGTGGTAATCAGAATCCTTCTTAGGACTGATTACAGGGTTCAGGGACTGATAGGAGACAGGGTTAGGCTGGAGACTTGGACCTCTGAACCATTATCAGTACCTCCAAGGTGAGGGATTAGTTAGGACCCCAGTTTTAGGGTCAGGTTAGATCCCGGTCCACCTCTTTCCTGTTTCAGCTCATCAAGTCCTCAAGATTAATCCTGAGTTCAACGGATATCGTGTCAGGTAAATCTATTCTATATTTACATGCTGATGTTGCTAATCTATATGTTGTATAGAGTGTTGTTCTTTTAAGAATAGTTTACTGACATCGTACACATATCATAAGACCGCGTGACAATCGCTTCACAGACACCTGTTTGGGGGTTTTACCCCTCATCAGTGTAGAGCAAGGTTTGGCTTTCTGTATGAGTAGACCATGATGGGAATAACCCTTGAATATCGCATCAAATCATTTCACTATAAAAGAGTTTTCAAACCAAAGATCAATAAGGAATATACTTAAGGTTCTGTGCGGGTAAACTGGTGTAGGGACACAACGGTGCAGAAGTTCAAGACACAGTGGGAACTTGAACCAAGATTATTTATGGAACACCAAAAAAAGTTGGGTAATGGGTACAATATTAATGGGTTAGCAAAGAATTGGAATCCAGTAAAGTATTTACAATGTGAATAAGTCAATTCCGAGTAGAGATTCTAGTGACAATTCAACGCTGCTTTACAAATAAATGTAAGGTTACTGTAAAGTATTAATTTCCCGATATAACACCTCGGTGTATGGTGGGCCAGCGTCTGCCCAAAAGTCAGTATTAAATCACCGTACATCAAATTAAGTTACCGTAGTACCAAAAAAAGCCAAAATCAAATCACCAGATAGCACCAAATTATAAATAATTCTTATAAAACTTAACCTTCAATACAATCATATAATTACATAAATAGCAAAATATTCAATAATAGCCCCAACAAAACAGCAAAGTCTGTATTTTATTTATGGGGGAGGAAAGAGAGAAAAATCACCCTAGTATAATACTATTTTCTCCTACCTACCAATGGAGGTTGGCACCCTCAATCCTGCGCAGTGGCGCCCCCACTCATTGATGGATGTCCCTCCCTCTCCCTAAATGACCCTATAAAGATATCTAGGGTGCAAAAAAACTTATCAATAAGGTACCATATGTAAGTAATCAGGTCAACGTGATATCCTGCTTCTGATACACCATAAGGTGCGTGTAATATATCAGAGAGGGAGGCTAATAAAGCCCAAAAAAACACACTATAAATGAGAGAGATTCAAGGGTATAGGCAGATATGGCATATATTCCCAGATATAGTATATAGGGTATTGAGATCCCAGATAAATCAATGAAAATGTGAATGGTACTTCAATGTATGTATACATCCAAAACGAGGGTTTTTAGCAGAATTTGTAAGTAACCATTGCAAAAACCCTCAAATACAAAAGGTCTCAAATTCCCCTATAATACTACATATTAAACAAGAGCCCAGTAGCATATTCCAAGAATGGGGTAATGAAATCCCAGGTAAACAGCTATAACATTGGAGATGCTTTAATATATGCACTCCAAGGTTGTTTTTTTATACATTGGTAGCCATATTACATATTTCAATTGCACATATCCCCAAATACAATCATTTTAGGATTCATATACCCCTAAGCGAGCCGTATATAACCATATTCTCAACGCGTTTCCCCATAATCTGGTTCATCAGGAAAACATACTTGTATAAATCCCTAGATAGACAGGGACTTACCTTGCATTAGATCAGAGGATCAGCCTGGGAGTGATGCCCGTCCGCATGGATAAGGGAGTCGATATCCCCCATTACTATGGTCGTCACTCACTACGTCTACCTTATTATGCACAGCACAGGCCCTATCGGAAGACAAAGGTGCCGTACCGGTCGGACGCGAATCTCTTGCTTTTAATGCTCTCGGTGTGAAAACCAGATAATCTTGTAGTTATGATACCTTCGAATGGCTAAAGGGTATGCCACACTAAACAATCCCGCTAGCGATCTCGTTAGCGTCGCATACTAATGAGATCGCTAGCGGGATTGTTTCTATATCGCTAGTAGCTACCTATTTTAGCGATGTCGTTAAGGACGCTATCGCGTTAGCGATCTCCTTAACGACTTTAGCGGTACAAAAGTACCGCTAAATCGCTAAAAAAGGTGCCACACTCAGCGATATGATACTTACCAGCGGGGCGCCAGCGAGAAAATAGGGTCCGGAACGATCACTGTGATGAACGACATCACAGCAGGGCCTCGTCGCTGGTAGATGCCGCACACAACAACATCGCTAACGGGATCGCTAAATAGTGACGTTTTTTAGCGATCCTGTTAGCGATGTTGTTTAGTGTGGCATACCCTTAACAATGGCTGGCTTTTTATTATCCATTAAAAGGTATCATGACTACAAGATTATCTGGTTTTTCACACTGAAAGCATTATTTTTTCAACTGGCTAAGACATTACCAAACCCCCTTTTTATCTTACTTTTGAGTCAGTTCAGCAATGCGTTATGCTGGCCGCCTCCATCCCCAGAAGCTCGGCCCAGTCACCTCTGTACTGTATTGTGTGCCTCAGGTCACAGCTCACACAACTGTCCTAGTTCCTCTATCTGGTCTCACAATTGTCTGGGACTCATCTGCCTGCCCACGCGGATCTGGCTCTGCTCACATGGTTCTGGCTCTGCTCACATGGTTCTGGCTCTGCTCACATGGTTCTGGCTCTGCTCAAATGGTTCTGGCTCTGCTCATATGGTTCTGGCTCTGCTCACATGGTTCTGGCTCTGCTCACATGGTTCTGGCTCTGCTCAAATGGTTCTGGCTCTGCTCATATGGTTCTGGCTCTGCTCACATGGTTCTGGCTCTGCTCACATGGTTCTGGCTCTGCTCACATGGTTCTGGCTCTGCTCACATGGTTCTGGCCCTCTGCTCACATGGTTCTGGCTCTGCTCAAATGGTTCTGGCTCTGCTCATATGGTTCTGGCTCTGCTCATATGGTTCTGGCTCTGCTCACATGGTTCTGGCTCTGTTCACATGGTTCTGGCTCGGCTCAGACGGTACTGACTCTGCTCATACAGATCTGGTTTTTCTCACACAGATCTGGCTCTGCCCATGCGGATCTGGCTCTGCTCACACAGATCTGGTTTTGCTCACACGGATCTGGCTCTGCCCATGCGGATCTGGCTCTGCTCACACAGATCTGGTTTTGCTCACACGGATCTGACTCTGCTGACATGGTTCTGGCTCTGCTCACACAGATCTGGCTCTGCCCACGCGGATCTGGCTCTGCCCACGCGGATTTGGCTCTGCTCACACAGATTTGGTTCTGCTCACACGGTTCCAGACTTAGGCCTCACTTCATTGTTTTCTCCAGCCCCGGTGATTGTGGCTATAAGCCAGCTCAGATGCTTCATACATCTGTCCTGATACAGGTTCAGCTGATGACTCCTCCCCCTCTCTGCCCTCTGAAATGTTTTATAACCCCGACACAGCTATCACATGACCTGGTGCCCCTTCTTATTTCTTCCCCCCAGGAAACACATTGTTTGACATACAGTTTCGGTTTGCTCTCTGTTTGTTTCTTTCCTTACAATCTATGGCCACTAGATGGGGATGTTTACCTATTTAAGCTTCACTGTACATTCAGCTTCAGAGGTCCTTGATTTCCTTACATGCACACAACATCTTTTTCAGGCTGATTCAGCCTGAAAACCGTCGCAAAAAATGAACATTGTGCACATCAATGTAAAAACGACATTGTGCACATCTGCAGTCTTTTAAATGGTTCAGGGTTCAAAAATTCTTGAAGTTGTTAAAATATGTTTATCTCCTATTCTGACAGCCTTTATAAATTCCACTACATGTACAGCTGGATGACTCGATGTTAAATAATCCGGATATATCTAAGGCCTGTTCATGAATTCTAGAAATATCTCTGCCGAGCATCGGAGCCGCTGCCTGTCCATGTAAAAATACCGTGTGGATGAGAATGATTACTAATCCGTGATTGACAGGGATGTATGGAGTCCACATGTCTCCAGGGGAAGCCTTATCAAAGGGAAAGGACAAGTATCAGGTGAAGAGACCCTTGACTTCTCCTCCACAAATCAGAAAGAGACCTTTTTCTTTTATGTGCACTTGAGTAAATGGTAAAAAAAAATGTTTTTTTCTTTTTCATTTTTACCTTTTTTTGTTTATTTTGGGGACATGATGTGTGTATATATTATATGTGTTATCTTTGTCTAATATTTGCATTTGTTTGGTGTTCTGAAACATTTAAGTGTAAGAAACATGCAAAAGAATAGGAAATCCGTAAAGGGGCAAATACAAATATATATACATTTCTGTGAACGTATCAGTTTTTGCATTAAGATAAATCAATAAATAGATATATACAAAGAAAAACTGACTAGCGCCTTCTAACAGAATGTGAACAGGTGCAAGTGGATCCTACCCTCACTTCACATTTGGAGGCTTTCTGCTCAGGAGAGACATATCAGATAGAAAATATCAAAAATATTGTCACCTTGTCATGGCTGATGGGCACAGACGAATTAGTCAATTTATGCGCTAGTACCTTCATTTTATAAGTATTGTCTAGGTGGCAGTAATGCAATATATATTTTATATGGTCAATGTCAAAATTTGCAACATTTTGCTTTTTTCTGCCACTTTTGAGAAGTGGATGTAGTTACCGAGGGAAATGAGTTTTAAAGGGAATCTGTCATATGGTTTTTGAGACCCTGATTTCAGCAATGTATCACTTACTGAGCTGCTTGCTGGAGTTTTAATAAAAACCCCGTTTTCTATTATATAGATCTAGCAGTTCTCTGAATACTGAACTCTGTATAACCCCTTTGTGAAGAGTATGGGGGCATTAATGTCATTCCAACTGCATCGTATCCAGTCCAAGTTTACAATCTTCCCTCAGCATGTGCAGCTGTAACAGGACACCTGGCTCAGCAGGTGGACCAGCCTCCTCAGCTTCAAAGTCAAAACTCACACTTGCACCAGCTTAGCTAGTTTACAGGATCATGACAAGATAATCTACTATGGTGCCCATGATTTGTAACTCCTTCGTTCAGGCAGATTGGAATTTTATAAAGAGATTATGAAATCATTTCACATCTTTGCTGTATGCCAGTTACATTTTCAAGATCCCTGGAACGTGGCAAACAGTTACCAGGGTCTTGATCTGTTCTAGCACCCCAGGGTGGGGAGTTGTGCAGAATGCTGGCTGCTCTGGGACCGGGGAAAGAGGTTCAGACACTGGCTGCTCCAGAACCAGGGGACGAGGTTCAGACACTGGCTGCTCCAGAACCAGGGGAAGAGGTTCAGATACTGGTCGCTCCTGGTCCAGGGGCGGAAGTTCAGGCACTGGCAGCTCCAGGACCAGGGGACAAGGTTCAGATACTGGTCGCTCCTGGTCCAGGGGCGGAAGTTCAGGCACTGGCAGCTCCAGGACCAGGCGATGAGGTTCAGGCTCGTGCCACAACAGGACCAGGAGACTACGGACACAGGATTGACCACATTGGGATCAAGGGTCTACAGACACAGGGCGGGCCACACCAGAACCAGGGAGTAACGTTCAGGCTCTGGCCACACTGGGCCAAGGGGACCTCACAACTTACTAGCAGTACACCTTACTAATGATTCACTAAGTTGTTTGGTGACCACCTGGGGAGAGGAAGTCTTTTATTCAAGATGCCTCCCAGACGCCTCCCACCTAGCCATCCTAGTCTTTTAGTCCTATAGTTTCAATACCAGCTTACACGTTGCCTCTTCAGCCCTATTGCTTTCTAGCTGAGTGGGCCCACATCTCACAGCTCTGTTTCGGGCTTCAGGCCATAAGCACTGACTGCTGGCTCACTCCTGTCAAGCTCACGTCTCAGTGTAATGTCTGGGAATCTCTTCCACTTCTTTCTTCAGTCACTTTTCAGCTTGCTACCTCAGCAATCTTCCTCTAACACACATCCTAGTAATGCGTGGGAAATCATACAGTTTGGATATTAATGTGGGGTCAATTATACAGTTTGGTTGCTAATGCAGGGTCAGCAATTACACAGTTCGGGGGCTAATATGGGGGCAATTATACAGTTTGGGGACTAAAGTGGAGGTCATCATACAGTTTGGAGACTACTGTGGGGGCCTTAATACAGTGTGTGGGGCTCTCATATGTGG